>JAWPHD010013859.1:0-65258 GCA_037043455.1 Cyrtodaria siliqua | reverse complement strand
AATTTGCATCCCAGATATTATTGATAGTTCTGAAAAAAACTTTGGGAGAGAGAATTATCAAAATAGGAGGATAAACAAAGAAGATATTATCATTGAAGGTTCTTTTGAAATGGATATGGAAGCCAACATTTTGATAACTATGAAAATACATGGAATATTGATAAATATGATAATTTACTGATATATACGGAAAATATAACAGCAATTGAATGAAAAATAAGTATACTTAAGTGTAAAATGCATTATATGACCAATAAAGGATTTTGCATTCATTTGCAGTGCTTTTCTTTTCTTAAAATGATATTTATCAATATGCCATATATGGTAATTTAGAACTATGACGTCATAGTATATTTTTTTTAATTTAATAATGTGTTGCATAATACAAATGCCGTCATAGTTATCAAAAATGCGACTCCCATCTCCCATATCCGTTTTAGACATTCAAATGGTCATCTCATCTTTGTTTATCATCCCAATTTTGGTAATTGTTTCACCTTTTTCCAAGTCTTGCAGAACTCTTAATACTAATGTGTTAAGAGTAACGAGGACAATTCTCTCCATTTAATTTGTGTTTAATAAAATACAAATCTATTTAATGCGAGCAGACCTTAAGTCAAATTGGCACTGCTAATTTTAAAGGGACACATGACAATCTTGAATTTTGTAAAATGCTTTGTTGTTGTTGTTTTTTCTAAGGGTTAAGTCCCTAAGGCAATCCTAAAGGGAAATGAGCCATAGAGTCTGAACGGTTGTAACAAGCGTTAAAAGTGTGTGTAATTCTAAGAATTACAGTCCCTCTATTATTTGAGACCCGAGAAAAATCTCTCGTTGACTCGGTATTATGTGTGGACTTTAGTGTGAGTGTGTGTGTGTAGTGCTATGTATCTATCTTTAGTCTACTAGAAGCAGACGTAGTGCTGCCACATGTGAATGCCACGCCGTAGTACACGACACCCCCACACAGTCACTTGTTTCTGAAACTGGGCCAACCACTGTCGAGCAAGGGATACAAGTAACTACTAACATTTTTAACGTCGTTGGTATGACGCGGCCAGGGACCTCGAATCCACGACCTTCCGATCGCAGGGTAGACACTGGTACCACTTCACCACTGCAGGGTAGACACTGGTACCACTTCACCACTGCAGGGTAGACACTGGTACCACTTCACCACTGCAGGGTAGACACTGGTACCACTTCACCACTGCAGGGTAGACACTGGTACCACTTCACCACTGCAGGGTAGACACTGGTACCACTTCACCACTGCAGGGTAGACACTGGTACCACATCACCACTGCAGGGTAGACACTGGTACCACTTCACCACTGCACTTCGGTCAAGCGTTAAAGTCAGAACATGCTTGTTGTTAACCTTAACGGAGATGATATAGACTTTGTGTTAAGTATTTGTGTATAATATTACCGTCAAATTTGAATTAAATCGACCCCCCCCCCCCCCCCACCCACGATGTACCCAGTTGTTAATAGAAATTGAAATTGAATTTGGGTTTTACGTGGACTAACACGTAGATACACACGTAGACACAAACACACGCGCGCGCGCGCACACACGCACACACACACACTTCCTGTGTTGTGCTTAGCTTCGGCGCTGTGTGTAGGGGATACAGCGTAATTAGTACGCAAATATTTATTCGGCATAGAGTGTAGTTTTATTTTATTCATTTTATTTGTTAACGTAATTCTCTAAGTTGTAATGCTTCCGAGTGCTTTGTCAACTGTTTCAGTTTATGTGTTAATAAGCATAGTATGCCTGTGTGTGTGTGTGTGTGTGTGTGTGCATGCGCGCGTGCGTGTGTGCATGCGCGCGCGTGCGTGTGTGTGTTTGTCGTTCTAAGGTTTAACGTCCCTCCACCACAAACCCGGTATGACATCTTAAAGGAAATGTAGAGACACAGTCAAACAAGTTTTATTATTGAGAGTTCTGAAAAACTTGAAAAACGGTGAAAGATTTATTAAAATTGGATGATAAACAAAGAAGATATGATTATTTTAAGGTTCTGTTGAAACGGATATGGAAGCCACCATTTTGAGAGCTATGACATCACAGTTCTAAATGACCATATATGGAATATTTATAAATATGAAAATTTACTGTTTTATAGGAAAAAATGACAGCAACTGTATGTAAAAATATGTATATTTAATTAATGGCAATAATGCTTTATATGACCACTAAAGGATTTTGAATTCATCTGCAAACAATTTCGTTGCTTTAAATGATATTTATCCATATTCAATATGTCGTAATTTGGAACTATGATGTCATAGTTATCAAAATGGCGGCTCCCGTATCCGTTTTAGAACAACTTTCAAAGGGTCATATCGTTTTGGTTTATCATCCGACTTTGATCATTCTTTCACCTTTTCCCAAGTTAGTCAGAACTCTCAATAATAGAGATGTTGGTATAGAAACTCGGGCCCATATAAAATTATTGTTAGAATCTCATATAAATTATAGTAAAATTTGGGGCAGGGTGTAAAATTGTAATCCAAAATTGCTGTCCTTTTAAAGAAATTTGTGCTCGAAAGACAACTCGGGGAGGGGAGGAGATATCTGGCAATTTTTATTGTGGTCTCATTTCATTTTTTTTTTATATTGATATTTCATCTGTGTATCTAAATTTAATCTAAATTGTTTATATGTAAATGATTGCGTTCAAATTAAAATTTTAATATCCAAATAAGGGAAGATAAAATGAAAATAATTCCCCTCCCCATGTCCTCCGTGTGAGGGGAGCCCATAAACCAGTGGTGGGGCTGGGGGCGGCATCATTGATATAGGTGTAGTTTTGATAAAACAAAACAACACAGACATATGTAAAAAACACAAAAAAAAACACATTTGGGTGGTGATGATGGGGTGGTGGGATGGTTGGGGGATGGGTGTGTGTGGGTAACATAGCTATATGTGTATAAATTGACCGAAACAACACAAAAAGAAGTAAAGAAGTGTGTGTGTGTGTGTGTGTGTGTGTGTGTGTGTGTTTGTGTGTGTGGGGGGGGGGGGGGAGGGGGGGGCAACATAGCTATATGTGTAAGAATTGACCAAACCTACTCAGAAATATGTAAAAAAAAAGTTTCCAGTAGGTAGGTTGGGGAGGGAGAGGCTGGGGGTGGGGTGGGGGGGGGGGGGGGGGGTGCAACAAATATGTTAAGAAGCTATGTGTAAGAATTGACCAAAAGAACACAGAAATATGTTTTAAAAAAAACAACAGTTTCGAGTGGGTTGGGGTGGTGGACGGGAGCGGGGATGGGGGCAACATAGCTATGTGTAAGAATTGACCGAAACAACACAGAAATATGTAAAAAAAAAAAAAAAAAGTGTGGGGGGGGGGGGGGGGGGGGGGGGCAACATATATGTGTAGGAAGCTATGTGTAAGAATTGACTAAAAACAACACAGAAATATGTAAAAAAAAAATAATACGGGTGGGGGGCGGGGGCGGTTTGGAGGAGTGAGCCCATGCCCCAATATGGGTGAAGTATGAATAAGATGCAAAATGCTGTAAGAAATCCCAAACCAAAGTTATAGATGCTTACATGCAAACCTAGATCTGCCTTTATTGCACATTTTGATGGCCATAACAATCTGGGTTCCATGGGAGCCCAACATTTGCAGAAGACAAAATTACTTACGCAACCCTTTACAAGAAACCAATTCCCAAATTTAGTTCAGCTAGGAAAGAAATGTAAGAGATATAGACCTGTAAACACAGCTTACACGCAACATTTTATGTAAAATAGACAATAGACACATTTTCAGAATTTGGGTTCCATGGAAACACAGGGGTTACAGGAATCAAATTTGCTTATGCAGCCCTTAAGATAATGCGATAAGGAAGCCCATGACCAAATTTGGTTGTGCTAGGGAAAGAAATGTAAGAGATATAGACTTGTAAACACAGCTTACACGCAAACTTTGATGTGGGACGCCGACGCCGGGGTGATAACATAAGCTCTCTTATTCTTCGAATAGTCGAGCTAATAAAAATGTTGAAATTTCAGTTTTCTTCATCATTGGTGCAATATAATCAACAGTAATTAATATTTTAAAACAATTTGCTTTGATTTATTCTAAAAAATAATATTTATGATTACAAATTCGCAAGTTATTTAGAAAATCTAACTAAACAAATGTGTTTCTTTAAAGTTTGATGTAGACAAAAGACAAAATGGCGCCTGAAGTCTCGAGCAAATTTTACAATCCTGTATATTAATAAATTCATGCTTTGCCAAAATCAGGGATATGAGTATGTAGGTCAATGCCAAAATGTACTGTAAAAGTGATAATTTGTATAAATACGTTGAAAACAAATCTTTTTCATGTGTTAAATATGAGCGAGCGTAAAAATATTTGTCAACGAAGTTATTTGCATCTGGAACATTTAATACACTTTCCTGTTTATCATGAAGCATTTCGCATGTCCCGGCTTTCCTACGTGGCGCCGCATAAATTGCACCGCAATTTAACTTTCCCTACTTTTACGACTTCAGACCGACCAGCGTACGGTAATCACGCCGCCATTTGCAAAGTGAAATTTAGTCTCTATCATCCAGACACACTCAAGCTGACTGCGAGCGCTAGCGAGCGTCTGGACTCACTGTTCTTTAAAAATGTTGACCGATAGACGGCGCCAACCGTCAAAACTGACTGCGACGTGACGTCATTTTGATTGCAACATCAAAGTGCACGTTGAATTACGCGCAACATTAGTTCCAATGGGATGTGTGTACGTCCTTATTAAATATACAATAAACTTCGTTTTATTGTAGTTTCTCTAAAAACATAATATAATCTTACAAAATGATGTTTAAAATTTAATTTTTAGCATTAATCGTGTGTTTGGAGTAATTTTATTGCACAACATTGCGCGTAAAGTCACGTATTTTTTGACGCCGTCGTGACGTAGGGGGTGATTCCCACGGATTTCCATAACAAACTGAAGTTGACCAATCAGAGGCCGGTGATTTTTTTTTGTACACACCTCGTTTTGATGTCAAAATTTTTAAAGAACAGTGAGTCCAGACCATCGTTTGGACTTCTTTGAGAGAAGTCTCGCGAGAGGTCTGGATGATCGAGACTAAGTGAAATTATGAATTTCCACAAATTTTGCGTTACGTTTGGCATATTGGCTCTTTTACACGCAGCTTATTCAGCGGCACAACGTAATTATAACTGTTTAATAATTTAGAAAATTAATTTAATGATTACAAATGTCTAGAAAATCTATATGTTCAGTGTTGTAATTAGTTTTCGCGTCTTCAGTTAATTCCGATAAAGGATTTTCGAGTGCATGTTCAGATGATTTTGTTGGAACCTCCTTCCATGTATTTACAGTTGAAAATAAGCTTAAAAAACTGAACATGTCTGACTGAATAAAGACTTGAGTCGAGAGATGCCTTGCCTTGAAGTGACGCAGGGCTACATTGAACTCTTAGGCCAGTTAGGGCGTAGTTGCGCCCACAGGCAGACGGCGCGTATCCTACCCCGCCCACACCCTACCCCCCTCTACTACCCCTCCCCCTCTCTACTACCCCCTTCCCACCTGTTTCTCTACTACCCCCCTTAAATATGTTTTCAATAAACTGTTCTACTTGGTTTTCAATGAAAAAAAAAAAAAAAAAATACATACTCTCTATACCATATAAAGGTGTCTGACTCTTTTAATAAAAACTGATAAAAACAGCTATAGACCTCGCTTAAAGCCTTGCTGTGCTTGTATTTTTGGTCACAGCATCGTCATTCCGATTCGAATCAATAGGGTACATATTATAACAAATAGCCACAACACTGATTTCTTCAATGTGTACTTTATATCGCATCAGCGAAACGTTAAAGACGTTTGAAAGTAGGTCGACTTCGATCTGACCTAAGCAATGCATTTTCTATGTACATGGTACGGTAGTGGGAAATATTTATCTGCGACGACTCTCGCATAAATATGCAACGTGATCGTTGAAAGAAAACCGTTTAACAACACTCACCGGTACGAAGAACTTCCAGGAGTAATCACAGATGCTGTAATCGAGTTCTTTCACAAACCGTTATTTGTTTTTAGTTTCGATTCACCATGTTGAATTAAATTACTGGTTTCCTTGTTACCTTTATACTTACGATATGAAGCTGGGTACAAGGCGACCGGAAATGAGACTGGACCAATCCGGGTGACGTATTTTCAACATGGTGAATCGAAACTAAAAACAAATAACGGTTTGTGAAAGAACTCGATTACAGCGTCTGTGATTACTCCTGGAAGTTCTTCGTACTGGTGAGTGTTGTTAAACGGTTTTCTTTCAACGATCACGTTGCATATTTATGCGAGAGTCGTCGCAGATAAATATTTCCCACTACCGTACCATGTACATAGAAAATGCATTGCTTAGGTCAGATCGAAGTCGACCTACTTTCAAACGTCTTTAACGTTTCGCTGATGCGATATAAAGTACACATTGAAGAAATCAGTGTTGTGGCTATTTGTTATAATATGTACCCTATTGATTCGAATCGGAATGACGATGCTGTGACCAAAAATACAAGCACAGCAAGGCTTTAAGCGAGGTCTATAGCTGTTTTTATCAGTTTTTATTAAAGAGTCAGACACCTTTATATGGTAAAGAGAGTATGTATTTATTTTTTTTTATTTTTTCATTGAAAACCAAGTAGAACAGTTTATTGAAAACATATTTAAGGGGGGTAGTAGAGAAACAGGTGGGAAGGGGGTAGTAGAGAGGGGGGAGGGGGTAGTAGAGGGGGTAGGGTGTGGGCGGGGTAGGGTGTGGGCGGGGTAGGGTACGCGCCGTCTGCCTGTGGTTGCGCCATAGCCTTATACATATTCATAATTTTGATAGAGCATCATCAAAAGAACTGACCAGAAATAAGACATAATCAATACATTCTGGTAGGTGATAAACTCGGTCTTTATCCTTGATGTTCAACCAAGTTTACTGTTAAAATTAAGGTATCTACAGTGTGATTCTTTTAAAACCCTGCATATTTCATGCACATTCACGTAAATTGATTCAATAGATGTATCTTTTAAAATCAAAAACTCGAAAATTATCGTATTTTTACTCTGCCAAAGATTTTTATTTTACTATAGAACCTGATGATAAAAACCGAGTAACACAAATTTTATCACCTACTGAAAAAAAAATAATCTCAACATCTCTGCAATGCAAAATTATGAATAGAGATTATCAGCACAGGGTTCAAGTCAAGCATTGATTTCACTAAAAGTTTTTTTTTTTTATTTTGCTGTGTTTTGTTTTAATTAGTTTTTCAAAATTCACTGGGTGGTAATCAGGTAGTGATGAAACTAATCCCTTAACACTGTTTACCATGAAAAAATATATATGCTTTGAAGCCAAGTATGGTATTTTGTTACTACTTATAAGTTATATGCTTTTCTAATCTGAGTATCCATCAGTTCTCTGTGATGATCCATCAGGTCTCTGCGATGATTTTTGTCTGCCGCATCAAGTCACCACAAATGATCGCACACCTTCACAGAGTTTCTTAAAGTCAGAATTTTACAGGCCGGGTTTAACACATTTTCACGTTGGGGGCCCTTTAAACCTAGTACAAGTTGGGAGCCCTGCTGGGCCGTGCTGGCCCCTTGACATTTCGGGATTAGCAAAGAAACAGTAAAATATACAATTAATTCATGTTCAGAACTCGGACACAAATCTACATTTTCCCATCAACATAAAATCTTTCAAACTTGCAGTATGCTTTGTTTTTTTCTCTCGTTTCGAAATACGTTTAATTAATTACGGAGTAATTACTAAGTAAGTTTAATAGAACGGGACACATATTCTAGGCTCGCGCTAAGCATTCGGCAGTTCGCCATTGGCGAAAGGAAAATGGAAATGGCAAATAAAAATCAGCAAATTCGCCAAACATCAGCCGATTCAAATTCCCCACCGATTTTGTCTTAATAAATCTCGAGAAACCCTGATTTCAAATTCAAATCGGTTGTCTCAGAGGATAATTAACATAATCCGGTTGAAAAACAACAGCAAACAGCCGTAACATACTTTATTAAAAGATAAAATGAAGGTTTTCTTTTCAATTAAATACCGCGTCCGGATATAATATGGACAATGGCGTAGCTCTGTCAAAATCAGTGTATAGGCACAAAGTCTAAGGGGTGTTCGGGGGCATGCTCCCCCGTGAAATTGTTTTTAGAAGGAAGCCAAATCCTGCATTCTGACGCTAAAGGATTAAAAGTCCTAGCGCTACTAGCCTAGATATTCTGAGAACTGAATGTTTCTCAATCAAAAATGCTTGACTTTTTTTACAAAAAATGTGGCGGTATTTATTTATATAAAATAAACTTCATTAAGATGCCGTAAAATAAACTTTTAATGATAAGTCACCTGACGATCCTCAAATGTTTATATTTTTATGTATGCAACTGTAAACTTGGACGCAGCTGACAATCAATTTGAGTTTGTCAAAAAAACAAAGGGTAAGAGTGTGGTGTGGATGCACTTCTCCCTTAAAACTCAAATCATTGGGGAAAAATGCAGTAGTTTTGACTTCAACAGGTGTCGTGTGGAGTTGGGACTACCAGTATTAGTACCCCTTTAGAGACACCTCACAAAATAATAAAAACAAGCACAATTCTTCTTATTTCTATGAAACAAATTGACTGTTCTTACTCAAGTTATTTTATACTAATCTCTATCAAAACAAAAACGTCAGTATAAAAGTCTTGAATTGTTTTCAAAGTTGTTAGACTTAAATAGCATCTACAGTCTTTTTGCAATACCAGGGGTGTAACAATTTGGAAAAATCCACTCGCCCTGCAGGACTAGTGGAAGCAAAAAGCTACTCGCCCTTACCAATTTACCACTCGCCCTGCAGCATATAACCTGAACATTATTTTCACCACTATAGTAAGCTACAATAAGTGCATTTGTGTACTCGTAGACACTGTAGTAGCTGACCGGCAGTATGTGGATATTTTATTGTTATTCAAATAAAGAAAGCGCCATATTATCTAACAACACATTTAATATTATGGTCTGCAACCTGTCCTCATACACTGTCACAAGCAACTGTCATTAAGATTTATTCCCTTCCACGCAGACATTTGTCGGGGAGTGGGCAAAAAAAATAAGCGAGGAGAATTAACTTCTACAACAACAACAATATTCTGCTGAACTTCTCTTCAGTATTTTGTCTCCATTGGACCAATAATAGACGCCAGAACTAATTAATAGCGGTTGGGAACAACACTTGTTGTTCAGCCATACCCGTTCTGATTCATCGACACTCGGGCCGAATCCGCTTGCGGTCGCTGACGCAGAATTTCCGAACAGCGACCTGATGTCTGTTTGTTTATCCGCCATGTTTATGGTGTCGATATAAAAAAAAACAGTCTGACTGGTTAGCGATATATTGCATCAAACTCCCAATTGATTTTAGTGTGAATTTAATCACAGTCTTTATGACGCGTGGGTTACCTGGTAACAAACAAACACCTGTTAATCTTGGTCCTGCAAACGACAATACGGAACAAAATTACGCATTGGAAATTATCCAGATTTGAAATCTTGCAAATATTGCAACATCGTGTTTGAAAGATAGTTTAACTTAATTTTTATAGTGCAAAAAGTCACTCGCCCTGTTGGACGTCCAGACGCCAAATGTTACTCGTCCGCGGGCAGCTTGCACTCGCCAATGCGAGCGGGCGAGTGGAATTTTACGCCCCTGATAATACCTATTGCAATATAGTTCAAAATATTGCAATATTCTGCAATATATTGCGTTACGGATTTTGCCATATTGTTGCAGCAGCCCTAATTTTTACACAAGACAAAAGTAGAAGCTAAACTTTTTTCCATCAGTATATGTTAATCCACTTTTGAAAGAAGAAATGTTAAGTTGGTTAAACAATTATTTTAATAGAATATATTTTTCCAAAAAGTACACTGGCATTGTCTATGTTTTCAGATAGATCCTATCTCCGCCTCACAGAACAAGAATTTACCAGATTACCATGGGATGTAAGTAGGTCATGCATAATCACTAGGGATTTTAACAATAGATCGTGACTTTCTGAGTTTCAAATCTATTGTTGCCAGGCGAGCTAAACATGTTGTCGGTCATCTGATAGCTACATGTAATTGTTGTGAACACGATAACTTTTACTGATTTTCATGATTTTCACAAAATTGAACATAATACATATATGAATGTTTGTTTCAATAAGATAGCAGAGGAGTTAAACAATGACCAATATTTATGCATGTATGTCAGAGTTATTGTTCTTGATTATTAAAAAATGGGCATCTTCAGCTTGTGAATACAAATATTAAACTGTAGTTAACAGGTACCAAATTGGGACCCAGTGCTTTCCCTTTGCTTTTGAGTTGCAGAGAAAGTTTTAAAAGTGGGAGGGTGATTTAGTTCTTCCTGTTGCTTCTCTCCTATTGGGGACTGCTAAAAGTAGCCGGTCAGCTAACCAAAGAATGGTAAATCATCTGCTGACCTGGTACATGCATGTTTGTTTGAATAACATCTCAGACCGACGTGTTTGACAAGGCTGCATGTGTTCGAAATTAATGCCTCAAGTAGTTCTGATTTTCACCAAATTTGATTTGCAGGTTTATTTCAATGAGATCTTGGATAGATGTATAATATTGACAACGAGCAAAATTGATACATGTATGTGTTTTTTGGCGATAACTCAAGTTTTCTTAATCTTGCATCCTGCCACTCTGGCTCCATTTGTATTGTTTTC
Source organism: Cyrtodaria siliqua (assembly GCA_037043455.1). Classification (NCBI taxonomy): domain Eukaryota; kingdom Metazoa; phylum Mollusca; class Bivalvia; order Adapedonta; family Hiatellidae; genus Cyrtodaria; species Cyrtodaria siliqua. Next base: position 54,480 of record JAWPHD010013859.1, on the reverse strand, counting down.
CATTTGTAATCCCCAGATTATGATACAGTGCATGACGGCGTTGATAGTGGTCATATATGGCGTAACACATATAGTCGGATCATTCAGGGAAATACGGGCAAGTTCCGACCTAGATAACAAGTAAGTACAGTTACTTGTGCTTGCAGAAATCAGCTGAGCATATAGAACAATATTATCATGTCATTGTTGCCCACCAGCATACAGAACAATATTATCATGTCTCATTGTTGCCCACCAGCCTACAGAACAATATTATCATGTCTCATTGTTGCCCACCAGCATACAGAACAATATTATCAGGTGTCATTGTTGCCCACCAGCATACAGAACAATATTATCAGGTGTCATTGTTGCCCACCAGCATACAGAACAATATTATCAGGTGTCATTGTTGCCCACCAGCATACAGAACAATATTATCAGGTGTCATTGTTGCCCATCAGCATACAGAACAATAATTATATTATCAGGGGTCATTGTTGCCCACCAGCATACAGAACAATATTGTCCGGTGTCATTGTTGCCCACCAGCATACAGAACAATATTGTCTAGTGTCATTGTTGCCCACCAGCATACAGAACAATATGGTCCGGTGTCATTGTTGCACACCAGCATACAGAACAATATTATCAGGTGTCATTGTTGCCCACCAGCATACAGAACAGTATTATCAGGGGTCATTGTTGCCCCCCAGCATACAGAACAATAATATCAGCGGTCATTGTTGCCCACCAGCATACAGAACAATATTATCAGGTGCCATTGTTGCCCACCAGAATACAGAACAATATTATCAGGTGTCATTGTTGCCCACCAGCATACAGAACAATATAATCAGGTGTCATTGTTGCCCACCAGCATACAGAACAGTATTATCAGGTGTCATTGTTGCCCACCAGCATACAGAACAATATTATGTCTCATTGTTGCCCACCAGTATAAAGAACAATATTATCAGGTGCCATAAGGCATTGTTGCCCACCAGCATACAGAACAATATTATCAGGTGCCATTGTTGCCCACCAGCATACAGAACAATATTATCAGGGGTCATTGTTGCCCACCAGCATACAGAACAGTATTATCAGGTGTCATTGTTGCCCACCAGCATACAGAACAGTATTATCATGTCTCATTGTTGCCCACCAGCATACAGAACAATATTATCGGGGGCCATTGTTGCCCACCAGTATAAAGAACAATATTATCAGGTGCCATAAGGCATTGTTGCCCACCAGCATACAGAACAATATTATCAGGTGCCATTGTTGCCCACCAGCATACAGAACAATATTATCAGGGGTCATTGTTGCCCACCAGCATACAGAACAGTATAATCAGGTGTCATTGTTGCCCACCAGCATACAGAACAGTATTATCATGTCTCATTGTTGCCCACCAGCATACAGAACGATATTATCGGGGGCCATTGTTGCCCACCAGCATACAGAACAATATTATCAGGTGTCATTGTTGCCCACCAGCATACAGAACAGTATTATCAGGGGTCATTGTTGCCCTCCAGCATACAGAACAATAATATCAGGGGTCATTGTTGCCCACCAGCATACAGAACAATATTATCAGGTGCCATTGTTGCCCACCAGCATACAGAACAATATTATCAGGTGTCATTGTTGCCCACCAGCATACAGAACAATATAATCAGGTGTCATTGTTGCCCACCAGCATACAGAACAGTATTATCAGGTGTCATTGTTGCCCACCAGTATAAAGAACAATATTATCAGGTGCCATTGTTGCCCACCTGCCTATAGAACAATATTATCGGGGGCCATTGTTGCCCACCAGCATACAGAACAATATTATCAGGTGTCATTGTTGCCCACCAGCATACAGAACAATATTATCAGGTGTCATTGTTGCCCACCAGCATACAGAACAGTATTATCATGTCTCATTGTTGCCCACCAGCATACAGAACAATATTATCGGGGGCCATTGTTGCCCACCAGCATACAGAACAATATTATCGGGGGCCATTGTTGCCCACCAGCATACAGAACAATAATATCAGGTGTCATTGTTGCCCTCCAGCATACAGAACCGTATTATCATGTCTCATTGTTGCCCACCAGCATACAGAACAATATTATCAGGTGTCATTGTTGCCCACCAGCATACAGAACAATATTATCAGGTGTCATTGTTGCCCACCAGCATACAGAACAGTATTATCATGTCTCATTGTTGCCCACCAGCATACAGAACAATATTATCGGGGGCCATTGTTGCCCACCAGCATACAGAACAATATTATCGGGGGCCATTGTTGCCCACCAGCATACAGAACAATAATATCAGGTGTCATTGTTGCCCTCCAGCATACAGAACAGTATTATCAAGTCTCATTGTTGCCCACCAGCATACAGAACAATATTATCGGGGGCCATTGTTGCCCACCAGCATACAGAACAATATTATCGGGGGCCATTGTTGCCCTCCAGCATACAGAACAGTATTATCATGTCTCATTGTTTCCCACCAGCATACAGAACAATATTATCGGGGGCCATTGTTGCCCACCAGCATACAGAACAATAATATCAGGTGTCATTGTTGCCCTCCAGCATACAGAACAATAATATCAGGTGTCATTGTTGCCCTCCAGCATACAGAACAATAATATCAGGTGTCATTGTTGCCCTCCAGCATACAGAACAATAATATCAGGTGTCATTGTTGCCCTCCAGCATACAGAACAATAATATCAGGTGTCATTGTTGCCCTCCAGCATACAGAACAATAGTATCAGGTGTCATTGTTGCCCTCCAGCATACAGAACAATAATATCAGGTGTCATTGTTGCCCTCCAGCATACAGAACAATAATATCAGGTGTCATTGTTGCCCTCCAGCATACAGAACAATAATATCAGGTGTCATTGTTGCCCTCCAGCATACAGAACAATAATATCAGGTGTCATTGTTGCCCTCCAGCATACAGAACAATAATATCAGGTGTCATTGTTGCCCTCCAGCATACAGAACAATAACATCAGGTGTCATTGTTGCCCTCCAGCATACTATAATAAGCTTTATTATTATTAGGACTGTAGTAACCTGACACATGGACACTATCTATGTCCAGTCGCCACTGTACCCTATAATTCGCCTTTCAAAAGGCTCTCATCATACCATAAAATGATGACTGTCTATGGCCACTGTAACCTGTAACTCACCTAGCAAAGGCTTTGGTTTAAACATATTTTATTGCATTTTTTTTTAACAAAGTAAGCAAAGGCTTTCATAGTGACACAGAGTGATGAAAGAATTAGTATCATCTAAGAATATCAGCAATTATACAACCATTTCTATCATGTATAAAGTGCCACAATATTTAAATTAGGATTAAATAAAAAAACATTTTTTATACTAAATAGACGAAATACAAATCTTATGTGCAGGTTCTCGTGGTCACGAATACTGACAACAATGTTTACTTGAATTTATCATGTTTACACTAATTTTTTTGTACCGCTATTACATTCCGTCAATCTTTTTTTCTATTTTTTTCCGTAAATATACTATAATGGTTGGTGTATTATGTTTGTCAACACAATTCTTCTTTTTTTATAAGCTAAACGTTACGGACATTATCTCAATACCGAGCGTAGACTGCTCCACAGCATTTTACTGAAACGCGACATGCGAAGTGAAGCTGTCAATATCGAACAATTTTGTAGGCTGAACTCTGATTCACTACTCATAAGGTCAATCTGTCATGACCTGCAATGGAGCGTGGTCAGATCCTTAGTAGCGAACAGTATGGACGCGTGATAAAGGGTCTGATTTTAATGAGATTGGGTTACACCTGTGTTTACCTACAGAATACCATCATCATGGTTAGACATGTGTTTGCTTACTTACAGAATACATTGTCATGGGTACACGTGTGTTTGTTTAATACTTACAGAATACAGCATCATAGTTACACATGTGATTATATACTTACAGAATACATCATCATGTTTACACAAGTGTGTGTTTACTTAAGAATACATCGTCATGGTTACATGTGTGTTTGTTTACTTAAATAAATACAGCATCATGGTTACACATGTATATTTACAGAATACATCATCATGGTTACACATGTGTTTGTATATTTATACACTACATCACCATGTTTACACGTGTTTATTTACTTACAGAATACATCATTATAGATATACTGTCATGCATTTGTTTACTTACAGAGTACATCACCATGGTTACACATGTGTTTGTTTATTTACAGAACATGGGACATGCTTGGCAACCGACAAGGCTTTTATTCATTTAATCATCGAGGGAAATCCATGAACAGATATTCATCATCTCTGGCTGGCTAGCGTTACAGTGCTGAATGAAACACACGTTAAAATCTAGGTCATTTAACTACGGTATTGAAAAGGGTGCAGTTCTCTGAGGGCACCGGACTAGTCTGGACACAATAGTAAAGATTTTGGTGGAAATTGACCTGAACTTAACAAATGTATACCAGACAACTTGTATACCAGACAACTTAAACATTTTCTTTTTCTCAAATTGTTGATTTGTTGCCATGGTAACCATATCTTCAACAACAGCCATTTTCAGGCTGAAAAAATGACAAACTTCTAGCCTCTTGTAAATTTTTTCATTAAAATATGATAATGATGTGGCATGTTAGTGATTTTGTCAAGGGCATTCTCACATCTCACAACTGTCCCCAGGTGTACTTCTGACTAAAATCAAAATCGACCATCAAATAATCATATTTGACATAAAATGTGTTAAAAATGACACAAAATGCCATCAAGCACACAAACAATCTGATTAAACCCAGCGATGAATAAGAGTGGGCATGCACAGTAGATATTTTAGGGCAGACTGTAAGTTATGGTTTAATAGTCAATTGCATTATAATTGCAATTTAGAAAATACCTACCCGGTACTTATAATGTTTAACTTCAGACATATTGTGATTAACATTTAAATTGACCGAAATAATCGCACTTATCATTAATTTTCAATCGATTATTGATCCGTTAATATTTCCGCTTTAACTTGAAATGGATGCATCTGATTGGTCAATACATTCCGCCTCATTCACAGATAACTTATAGACTTTGCCAGAGGATTCGCAAAAAATACCGTTGTGAAATTCTGGCAAGCGAGAATGGTCAAGGGTAAATGATGTGAGTTTGGCTGCCGATAACCTTTTAGAGACAGCCTTTTCATTGTGTCACTTTTTCAAAGAAAAGGGAAATATATATATTGATCACTGTGTACATCACGTTGTCAGTTTGCCTGTTTGTTTGTTGTACAATATGTTATAGATATGTTATGCATCTGTAACACGTTCACACTATAAATAATACACATCTTAAAACAAATTAAACCTTTTTATGCATTTTATAAAGTAAGATTAGAAATAAGACAAATATTAAAGTCTTTATAAATGTTGATATATCCAATTTCCATAACCATGGAAATATTATTGAACAGCATATATCTAAAATGTTGGCAATATTTGGACTAGCAAGTCATGGCTTTATTAAACTCGAGGAAGCCATGTTATACGATAAAAACAAATATGGCTGATATTTTAGGTATATGTTCATACTGTTGCCGTGGTTATAGAAATGTTAATGTTTTAATTTAAACACAAGAATGACAAATGACACAAATAGATAAACCGACAAACAAGATGCAAAAAGAGTCACACACGTCAAGAATAGTGTATGAAATGAGTATTGTCCATCAATTTCAGATTTCTCATGTTTAATTATGATGTGTAAATGGTTAATAAAAATCGGACTGTTTATGAGGTGTCCACACATACTGGTTATTTGCGGGGAACCTTGATTTAAGAGGTGCTTTTTAACTTGGGTTCTTGGGTTTATATTAAGAATGTCTTGAAGTGATATAGAACTTGAACAGCCCGATTCAGTTATATACTGAAGGAGAAAAGAAATGGAACTCGGGAATTTCCGCTGTACTGCACAGTTAATTCCACTAATATTCCAGAAAATTTCCAAGATGTTTTGCCAAAAAAATAATGTTGTGCAGCTAGTTGGAGAAAGGACATAACTGTGCTGTTGTAGACTTTTTAATCGCAGTACACATCGTACCACGGAATCCATAAATCTTGAAGTTACACTAGGAAAATTTGAGCCGTTTCAATACTGTAGTAAATGTAGATTGCAAAATGTTTCATACTAAGTTTGCTCACATGCTTGTGCCGAACGCGTACTCTGTCAATAATGAAAGCTTGAAGGGATATTTGGTGGGTTATGTGTTGTTTTAGTCTTTTTTCCGAAATGAAAGGTCTTACGTAGCTATGTACCATTCGGTTAACAGCAGCATATTATACATACAGTGTATAGCGGACATTCCCGAGTGTGTTTCTTTTTTCCTTTAGTAAATGTAAAATATTGCTTTATATATTAAATGCTTTAATCAGATTTTTTAATGTATTTTTCATCAGTTAAGAGAATCCTCAGTTCCCAGAACATACACTTATTCACCAGTCAATGTTTCCCCCATTGTTGAGTGTGTTTGTGTGTGATGGGCAGTACCCAGGGGAATTAGGCAACTGTGCAAATTGCTTGTCTAATTTCCATCCATGGGCAGCTTTTATGTCTTAAGGGTTATGTCCCTTTTTGTTTAATCCCATTGAAATTGCATTTGAAAAAAGATAAAATATTAGAACTTAAATAATCTTGAATATTTGTACATGAAACTTCCAGTTTAATATGTTTACACATTTATCTAGGCAGTGCTACCCCTTAATTATAAATACGTACTTGATAAATATGTTTATTAGTCAATAGAGGACTGTTTAGATAAATGTGTAAACGTAATAAACTGCAAGTTATATGTGATTATTTCAGGATTATTAGAACTCTAATTTTTCTTTTTTTAATGCACTGTCAATGGGATTACTCAAAAGGGGATTTCTTCATCTTTCATCAGTGTTTGCGCACAATATGACTTATTTAGGTGTCGACGTGCCGTAAAACACCATTCAAAAGGGGACATAATCCTTAATTCCCCAGAGTAGGATCAGTTTCAAATATCCCCATGTTGATACCCAGTTCTGTGTAATTCTCTAACCCAGTGTCGTTGTGTAAATAGAGGATGAGCATGGCATGTTCATTCCTGTTAGATGCCATATAACCTTTCATGTGTTGGTGCGCCATCAATCCAATTCAATTCGCTCTAAATTCTTGCTTAATGGTAATTCATTTTTAGCTCGTCTTTTCCGAAGGAAAAAAGACAGCTCGACTTTTCCAAAGGAAAAAAGAGCTATTGTCATCACTTGATCGTCGCTGTTGTCGTCGTTGTCTGCGTCCCCCAGTTAAAGTTTGTATATATAAGCTTGTATCTCCCAAACCACTTTGCATAATGCATTGAAACTTCACATGTATTCAGCATCGTAAGTTGACACCACAGAGTCTGGGGATATAACTCTTGCTTTTATTTTGACATAATTATGACCCTTTTCATACTTAGAAAACTTGGTTAAAGTTTGTATGTAAGTTTGTATCTTCCAAACCACTTTACATAATGGATTGAAACTTCACACATGTATTCAGCATCATAAGATGACACCACAGAGTCAGGTGACGTAACTCCTGCTTTTATTTTGACAGAAGTATGGCCTCTTTCATACTTAGAAAACATGGTTAAAGTTTGTATGCAAGCTTGTATCTCGCAAAGAACTTATCAAAATCAATTAATTCACACGTGCATTGGGCATCATAACACAACACCACAGAGCCAGGTTCTATAACTGTTGCATCTATTTAAACAGAATTATGGCCCTTTTTATACTTAGAAAACTTGGGTAAAGTTTGTATGTAAGATTGGTTAAAGTTTGTATGTAAGCTTTTAAAGTCCAGACTCTATTGTGCCCATCGCGTCAGGTTTACCTTGACGTGTTCGTTGGCGGACGGACTATAAACCTTAGAACTACACACACACACACATGTAAGCTTTTACCTCCCAAACCACTTTACACAATGGATTGAAACTTCACACATGTACTCAGCATCATTAAATGACACCACAGAGTTAGGTGATATAACTCTTGCTTTTATTTTGACAGAAGTATGTCCCTTTTATACTTAGAAAACTTGGTTGAAGTTTGTATGTACATTTTTATCTCGCTAAGTACTTTGCATAATGAATTAAAACTTCACACATTCATTCAGCATCATTAGGCAACACCACAGAGCCAAGTTCTATAACTCTTGCTTTTATTTTAACAAAATTATGGCCTCTTTTATTCTTTGAACATTTGGTTAAACTTACATCTCCAAAAGTACTTTACATAATGGATTGAAACTTCACACATGTATTTGGCATCTTGTATAGCTCATGTTTTTATTAGAACAAAATTATGGCCCCTTTTATACTAAGAAATCTTGGTTAAAGCTTGTATGTAATTGATGGAAACCTTGTTTATCAATTGTAATTTCACCAAAGTCGAGCGTCTGCACCGTTGGCGGTGCTTTTGTTGTCCTTTGGGTATGCTGTCCACTTGTGACTTTTTCATGAAATGAAAGATCAATCTGACTTATACAAAAAATTAATTTAGTTTGTAAAACCAAAATGTATCCCAAAATTTAGATTTGATATGATATAAACAAGGCTTTATGTCATGACCATGCAGTATTTGTTATCGCTGCAGTGTTCAAATCTTACATGCGTAAAAATGACGTAAAACACCATAAAAACAAACAAACATAACTTATGGTCTGTGAGTGTAATATAAACACAATTCTGTTTTAAGTGGTATGACACCATATCATGAACCATGCTTTCTCGTGTTAGTTGACATGCATTACATGGTAAATAGAAGCCACATTCGTGCATGCTAATTTATTATTGAATTATTAAGTGTGTTGGCAATAATGGTTTGATACTTGCCAAATCATCACATCGTTTTTGCATCATATCATTTTTTATTGCTTATATACAGTAATATTTCTAACTAGTCTTATAGTATGGGTGTATACGAATATATCATAAAACTGGCATAGGAACGTTTAGATATTGTGGAGATATAAATGGGAAGGGGTTGGTGGATCAAAACGTACTCTGCTATTCCCCTCCTCCTATCATATTATTTGGGGGTCCTCCACCCTGTTCGTATGCTCATGCTAAATGCAATGATTTGTCTTTCAAATTTGTCCTAAAAATGTATTTTCATTGATTACACTTTTCTACAGTCGTGCATTTTGTGAGGTTCTGTTGTTGAACTTTTTTTTAAATTATTGTTTATGTTGGTGCGTCATACAACCCAAGTCTGTGCTTCTTTACGATTTATTTATATTCTTAGACACACATTGCGGCAGAACACTATTATTACAGTCTTAATTTGAAAGAGAAATAATCATTTATAGATTCATTCCATTACTATACACCTTGTGCAACTTTTAAATAATATGTTTAGTGTCTTAAATTATTGTATTTTTAGTTTATAAAAAATGGTAAACAGAATAAAATGAACATGTCCATACTCTGTCATTTGTGTTTGTTTTAATGCAGTTACCAATTTCTAGACGCACATGATCAACCTTTCGGGTCTAGTTATGTCTTTTTCCATAGCAGATTTCTTAAAAATTAATGTTTTTGCATGACGCTAAATTTTAGTCCCTTACAGTCATGAGGCTGTAGGATTACACTCATTATGTCCGTCAATCAGTCAGTAGGGCACGTTCCATTTCCACTCAGTAACTTCAGTTTGCCTTGGTTACACATTTTACATTAATACAGGGAAAAGATTGAACATATTCTCTGAAAGCATAAGGTATAGAGCTCTCATAAATGGCATTCATCATAGACGTATGGTTCTTTTGAAACATGTTCAAACTAGTGGTCTCTTTATGCCTTTCTCCCCCGTGTGGTTGCCGGGGTAGAATACAACCACTGCAGCTCACAAACACTGCCACATGCAAAGGGGTAGGACCTCCTTAACCACGCCCCCCCCCCACCCCCACCCCTCCACACACACATATATTTATTTTGTCATTATCTCAACTGATCAGCAGAGCTGATGCCGTGGTGCGGCGTCCGTCTGTCCGTCTGTAAAATTTTTTTTGTAGCGACTACTTCTCTGAAACTACTTGGCGGATTTTCACGGAACTTCGTTGATCCTAGCAAAATTTCAGGTCGGCCTGAATTTCAAGATGGCCACCACGGCTTAAAGTAGATTTAAAAAAAACACAAGCTTATAGCGACTACTTCTTGAAAACTATAAGTGATATTGATATGGTACTTTTTCTAAAATAATCAGCATGACAAGATATTGATCCTTGTCGAAAGTTGTTTAAACATGGCCGCCAGTGGCCATCTTTGTTTACATAGAGTTATACAGTAAAAACTTGTAGCGACTACATTTTTATGAAACTTCACGGGAATGTTGCTCTTGATGTCTAGTTGATCCTAGCAAAATGTCAGTTCGGCTGGAAATTTAAGATGGTCGTCATGGCTAAAAGTAGCTGTTTAAACAAATGTGTAGTGACTATTTCTTGATAACTATAAGTGATATTGATATGGGACGTTTTCCAAAATGATCAGCATGACATAATGTTGGTCCTTGTTGAAAATTATTTTGATTCAACATGTTTATTTGCATGATAAAGCAAGTTTCCCGGAATTCTAATCAAGTTCAGGTTTTTAACAGGTTGTCAACATTCTAACTTTACTATGGAAGGGGCATGGATACTCATTTACGCTATTACAACCTGGAAGCGTGGCTCCATCGTAAATGGAGTGTCTACTATAGAATGTGCAGCAACTCTGCAGTTCTGCAGGTAAGAAGGTTCTAGGGTTACTCCATAGTTTATCTTGATGTAAATGGAGGAAAGTAGATACTGTAACCTGGAGCTTGGTTGGTCGGTAGGTTGGATGACATTATTTTCAGCACATTTTAGGTTGCGTACCCGCTTGATGCTGTGATCATTTTTCAACCCCTCTTTACAAATCTCTAGACGCTATCATCAGACGATTGGAGATTTTATTTTTACAATTTAACACACTCTCAAACCAACCAGTTTACCTTTATTAATACCGTTACCGTTATAGACCAATTACAACGTTAATGCGTATGCGCTGGAAAATTCCCTTTTAAAGTATCTGTCAACCCCTTGCGTAATTTTTAGTGAAGGGAGACAACGATTACACACCATTCAATTTAAATTTGCAGACAGTTATTTCCCCTTGTACACCCGATGGTACAGTTTTTTTTGTTTTTTTTGTATTCAATTGCAAATGGTATATTTATGTTTTAATTAATAACTATACACACCTTTTCATCATCTCAAAAGCAGGTTATTTAGTATTAAATTGAAGATGAGTGACGATTAAGAAGACGAGGCTAATTTCAGTCTAATGCAGTAACGTTTTACAATACATGATCACATTTTCCGTCTACCATCGCACTCGTACGTGTTGTAACTGTCACGTGGCACATATTACAATGTAAACGCACCTTATTTACGACAAAGGGGTAAGCTTCTCTACTGGCAGTATTAGAATTCGAACCCGCAGCGGTGAGAGGCGAGGTTTCTTAACCATCCCGGCCACCATTAGAGCACAACGTCAGGATATTCTAAACCATTGTAATATAAATCTGTGTAAGGTTCCACTTAAAACAGTTCTAAAAACAGTTTTCTTTCTACCATCTGGCTTAGCTGGGGGTGATAATCGTCATATAAAGCCATGGGCTCACACTGGGCTCACCATTTGAAACAAATCCAGGTTTCATTTTAAACATATACGGCGACATTACGTTTTCGCGTCGAGGCTGTAAGTTTCTCCATTCTTGATTTCAAACACACATGTAAATTGAAATGATCGAAATTGTTAACATCAGGTAATGATACAGTGGAATACCATGACATGATACCCCGCCCGACACTGGGCCTTACATCATGGTGCTACTAGTATACAACTACTTCTGTTGAGGTCAATGGTTAAAACTATTCATCCAAGGTAATGAATGAATGGTGTTTTACGGCACGTCGACACAGAAATAGGTCATATTGTGGCAAAAATTGATGACAGATGAAGAAATGAAGTAGTAATTAAAAACTAATGTAAATATATACTATTGACCTGAAGCATGACTATTGAGCGCTTATGGTATATAATTCACATTGGTAATAAAGCGCTTAAATGATCGGCAAGAGAGAGTAGTTCATAAAAATGACTTTCACGTGACTGCTATTCAGCCAATAAAAACTACGTAATTAAAATGATATATAATAATATACAACTATTTAATGCCTTAGGAGCCAATGGTTAGAACTATTTATCAGAGGGAGTGACTACTGACCCGAAGGTACTATTGCACGAGGTACCACGTCGAGTGCAATAGTATCCTTCAAGGGTCAGTAGTCACTCCCCAATCTCCACGCAGAGTTATCGTTCCTTGCACTCACAACTGCTAAATTACAAGATTTTGGTAAAACCTGTTAAATTGGAATATGTTTGCCTGAAACTTTTTTTTTTTCTTGTGTAAATATAATTTTCAGAATATCTGCAAATTAGATGTTGCAAGATTTGAAATAATGCATGAAAACAATTTAGTTTTAATCGGGACTATTTTACTACACAAATAATGCGTACTTAGGTCTCCTCAATCGAAACGCATATGTAAACATTTCAAACCGAAGCTCGATAGCAGAAAATTACTAAAACAAATTAACTCATAGAAATAAAAAGTGAAATTATTTAATATAGGTCTATATTTTATCTTTGCCTTAAGTTGCAGATCACCCTAAAGGATTTATTATAAACATCGTCATAACTTTTTTTGAATAATCACGTGATCTAACCGTTCGCCCTACTTCCTTGACGTTGACAGAGTCAAATGAGGAACGAGTGTACTCTGGGTAGAGATTGGTCAGTCCCAAGAATAAATAGTTCTAATCCATTGACTCCTAAGACATTAAACAGTTATATATTATTATATATCGTAAAATATAACAGTTTTGATTTTTTTACTAATAAAATATAAATTTGGAGTGTGAGCCGTCGTGTAAACAATGTATCTGCTTACTTTGTTCATTTAAACAAACGCGTCACTGACACAGATCGACAATTGCACGGTCACGTGACGCTGCGTCACTGACACAGATCGACTGTTGCACTGACACAGATCGACTACTGCACGGTCACGTGACGCTTTGCTATTTTTTAAAAAACTAAATTTGCTATTGCACGGTCACGTGACGCTGCGTCACTGACACATATCGACTATTGCATGGTCACGAGATGCTGCGTCACTGACACAGATCGACTATTGCAAGGTCACGTGACGCTGCGTCACTGATACAGACAATCGTGCAAACTCGCTCATTTCCGTAGATCATCGGAAATAATTATTATTTTGAAAAAAATGGTTGAGGCAGTTCCGATTGTGACACAGATACACTATTGGGGGCACTCCTCAGTTTCGCACGAATGTCCATGGTGGTGTAAATCAGAAAGAAATCAACTAAGCATCTTTTAGGTCCATGGATGGTATTTATAATAATTATGAAGCACATGTTTGATGTTGTTTTCAGTTTTGAGTACTTCTAAGTTTATTTTGGTGTATTGGAATATGCATTCTTTGGGTTTTTTGGAGGCTATAAATAGAAAAATGCTCAAGTATCAAAAACTTCCAAAAAGTAGATAAAATGGCTGATTTTGACTCACAGGGAGATCAGCATGGAATAACTTTTTAAAATGCCGGAGGAGGTATGTAAATCTTAAAATTTCCTGATATGCAAGAGCATTATGAGTGCAGACATGATCCTGATATGCTTAGGAAAATTCTTTTTTATTTATTTATTGACATTTCAAATATTGCTAAAATTGCTTTTTTAGCCTGTTTTGAGGGGTGGGGTAATCTTAAAGAAATGGGACTAAAGTTGTACAGAAAATGCTTTTTGATACTTTTATTTGGTATGGAAACATGGGTAATTTTATTGTCTTCTAAGAAATGTATGACACAATGATGATGTGATTTATTTTTGCTCAAGGATTCAGGCTAAGGGCTTGTCATGGGTTTCATTATTGAGAAATGTACATTAAATTTGGAGTGCCCCCATTGCACGGTCGTGTGACGCTGCATCACTGACACAGATCGACTATTGCAATGTCACGTGACGCTTTTTTTTTTTAAAAAGCGCGTCAATGACAAAGATGTTCTATTGCACGCTAAATCTACTATTGAACGGTTGGCATATGGTCAAAACCATTTAATCACACGTGACTGCTTCTAGACCAATGAAAAACGCTTATTTTTTATGATATAAGTGTCCTTGGTGTGACCCGGCCGGGTATAGCATATTAAATGTTGGCGCTATATCTACGAGTGTAACCCCGCTCACCCCTGGTATCCGGATAGTTTGCATATTTATAGTTATATTTTATTTTATATACTGGATTGTTCAACAAAGTTATAATGCTTCCGAATACTTCCGTCAACTTGTTTAATATTCTGGCTTTAAATCGATATTTATAAACTATTCACTACTACTGTTGTTGTTTTTTGTTAAATCCGGGGAAGCAATCCAGAAATCCGCGGTCATTTGTCGATATTTTGTTTCTCTCCCTTTTTAAACGCAGCGGTTGTGACGAATTGGCGGTAATAGTATTATTAGTAGTAGTAGCAGTAGTAGTAGTATAGTAGCAGCAGCAGTAGCAGTAGTAGTAGAAGAAGTAGTAGTAGCAGTAGTAGATGTTGTAGTAGTAGCAGCAGCAACAGCAGCAGCAGCAGTAGTAGTAGTAGTAGCAGTAGTATAATTTAATTGAATTTTCACATCATGCCACCCCAGAAAAAGGAGAATACATAGGGATACGGGAACATCGTTCTACTCTTACTGTCGAATAGATTCCGATGGTTCTTTAACATGATTTGAGTATGACCCCGATACACAGGACCGCCCGGTTCACGTCCCCATCCGACGGACAGGCTAAATGGCATTGTTTTACCTTAGGATACACCGCAGTAACACAGTACGCCCGGGAGACTCGGACCCGTGATCTCTAGATTCAAAGTCAGATTCGGTAGTAGTAGCAACAGCAGCAGCAGAGCAGCAGCAGCAGCAGTAGTAGCTGTTGTTTTATTTATATATATCTGTATTTATTTCATCATCGCATTCTGTCTGCATTTATTGTTGTCGTTTGTGCGTCTTGCCTTTTGTTTTTATTTCATCAACGACTTGTATTAAACAAACCCAACATATATACTGTTATTTTCGTGATCTATTATATGAAAGAGAAGACCACGAAAATCTCATTTATCGTTCTAATCATTCATTGCTATCATTTCCGTCGTTTTTCCTACTGCGGAAAAGTTCAGATTAGGAAATTTGCGTTGTTTGACTCCAGAAATCACTGAAATATGATTCTTTGTCATTCATCTTTCGTGATATGACAAGCTTGGTGGAAAAGACGGGGTTTTCTCATATTAGATATAATTTTCTTGTCAATATGTTCATACAATACTGTTTATTGTGTGAAATTATTATAGAAAACTTTTTTGTTAGGAAATTCTCGGAATTAACGAAATTAGACAGCATAAATCGAATCGGTTCGCTCATTTTGCAAAAGACGATTTTTATTTAAAAGAACATGAACAAACACGTTATATCATATATTTTAATGAGGTTTAATTGGACCGGAATGTTTTGTGTTTGAGCACCCCAGCAAGTGTACACCGTTGACAGCTGACACATACATCCAAGGTTATACGTAAACACGGACAGAAATAAAACACAGACGTCTGACGTTCCTGCCAAACAAAATCATTCACTTTACATAATGGAATATGTAAATTCATTGCTTTCATATTGTATGCATTTTAACGCATGTTTTCTAGAGATAATAATCACAATAATCAGCAGACACGCATTTACGTGTGTTTAAATTAGTAGACTTTGTATTCATGTGCGTAGTTAATCAAATATAAGCGTTATTATAATCAAATGATTTAACAAAAACAACTGAAATATATAATTATTAAACGTTTCATATAATCACAGAATAAGCTACATTGGGATATCTGTATCACAGAATACAGCTACATTGGGATATCTGTATCACAGAATACAGCTACATTGGGATATCTGTATCACAGAATACAGCTACATTGGGATATCTGTATAAACCGATCAATTGCCGAGTGTCACTGAGACAGTAATATTGCTTATACAATACCAAGATCAGAAAGAAAATACCAGCTTTGTAATACACTAAAGGACGAATTACACCTTGTATTGGAGTGTTCACTAGATCATGATGTAAGAAAAGAATGTTAGCAAAACATACATTTCTTTAGACTTATGACGATAGAAACACGAATTTATTAAAATGTCAGTTTGCATTAGTACGAGTTTTAAAAGAAGTGTCTAACTGTTTTATAAATAAATTTTCTTTGTTTTTGTCCACAAACATAAATATGTGTTAAACATAACTTAGGATTATTACTTTAAAAAATAATTTATAGTTGTTAAATACTTGTTAACTTATGACATATACAATTCACTTAAACAGTATACTAACCGGCATTAACTGGAAAATTGAAAAAAGAAAAAGAAGAAGAAGACGAAGAAGAAGGAGAAGAAGAAGAAGAAGAAGAAGAAGAAGAAGAAGAAGAAGAATAAGAAGAAGAAAGAAGAAGAAGAAGAAGAAGAAGAAGAAGAAGAAGAAGAAGAAGAAGAAGAAGAAGAAGAAGAAGAAGAAGAAGAAGAAGAGAAGAAGAAGAAGAAGAAGAAGAAGAAGAAGAAGAAGAAGAAGAAGAAGAAGAAGAAGAAAAAACAAGAAAAAGAAGAAGAAGCGTAATGCCTTATTTTTTAATAAAATATCTATATATCTTTCTTGATACGAAATCGTTATTAAAGCAAAGCGATTTACAATTTAATGACCAACTTAAACTATTCCTACAATTACTCTTGGCATCGCTTGGATTTATTGCTCCGATTCACGCACTAGTAACGCATATTCACACGAAGTAATCTTTTAAAAAATGAGTAAGTTCAAACAGGACCCTTTAGAATACAGTCCCTGGTTCAAAGCACGATATTTATAGAAAGATTCCTAAAAAAAAAAGGCTATCATTTATAATGAATTGATGAGTAAATTTCCTGATTGTTCTTCACGTTATTGATGCAAATAATTGTGCAAATTAGTCAAAATCTCGCGAGATTTATTATGACGGTGTAATTACCTATGAAACCAATTTAACCGTCACGTGACTAATTTCGTCCCATCATTCTTCATCAGTTTGTTTCCCATTTCCTGTCGGTGTCTCAAAATTGAGATTGTTGGCGAATGTTATTGCAATTGAATAAACAGAGTGCTACAGAAAGAAACTTGATTTCCATTTCTGTTTTGAAGTGTGATTGAGTCGTTTGTATGCAGCAAGATGTGCTAAATCGAGAAAACCCACTGTTTCAATGTTGTAGCAGTTTGTAAATATATCAGGTAATAAATAAAGAAAATACAGAAAAGTGCATCCTTCAAAAGAAGATCGACCAAAGAAAGCATAATCCGGTTATTTGTAAGGCATTATGATTTTATGAAATCTGTCCTTGGTAATTGTGTGAAAACAATAAGATAACGGTCACATCTGATCATATGTTCGGTAAGATCATATACTCAAAGGGAAATATGACAATCTTGAAGTCTTTATCAAGCATTAAAATTAGCCTCTCGATTTATTAATTCAGGATCACTTTGACTTTAAATCGGATGCATATTACTATTTAAATACAATTTTGAGTTTTAAACTTTTTTTCGTTATTCTAACCATGGATATACAGGTACAGGCATCTATGTTCTACCATAGGGTTTAATATATTATTGGTGAAATGTAATCAACAGTTAGTAATATGCAAACACAGTTTGCTTTATACTTTTCTTATAATTGATATTAATGATTGAACATATACAAATTATGTAGAAAAAGTAACGGGACGCCGCGAGTTTTTTTAAAAAAAATCAAAACTGCCGTCTGTCCATTTAAGTTACTGATTTATATTTGTTATATATTCAATTAAATAACCATGCGATTGTAACAACTAACATTGCATTATCAAAGCGTACGGTAAACGAAGAACTATTTCTGATTCTGATTGTAAATGCCTATGCTTTTCTGTAAACATGTGTACTCATGGGCCTATGGCCTAATGTATAATAAAGTATATTATATGTCCCGAAATGTACACCACTACCACTACCACTACCACTACTACTACTACTACTACTACTACTACTACTACTACTACTACTACTACTACATAGTAATAATAATAATAATAATGATAATAATAATAATAATAACAATAATAACAAGAACAACAATAATAACTTCAGTTATCCTTAATAGTTTGCGATACAACTTTCAGAGTGTCTTAATTTGCATTTATCAAACACTTCAATAATTTTTGGATAACAAATCTAAAAAAATAAATATATATATATAATAATATTAATAATAATAATTGTCGATACGGGAGAATTTTGCATTACAATCTCCCTATTAAAACAACTTTCGCCCTTGATATTTTATTTCTCACCTGATTTTGAAAAGTCAGGTATTTACCACTAAAAATGTCTGTTCCGCTGATATACAACTTATTTAGGTACTAGTCGAATTTTGTCTTAAATATCCAAAAAGACTTTGGCTGAAACAAGTACTAAGGAATGGGTTTAATCGCCGCAGTTTTATTTTCACTAAAATTCGCGAATGATTAACCTCGCGAATCCATAATTTTCGCGATTGTTTATTAACGAATATTCCGGAAATAATCGGACTATTAATAATACGGAAGTTCAAGAATGAAACTTGCAGTAGACGTGCTTAAAAAATGTCTTAGCGCTAAATCTTCAATGCGTTTTCAAAGTGAATATGTATAAAAACTGTTTAATACATAATTATAATAATGCATTTAATCTTCAATTTCTTTATAGACGATCGTCTCTGGCAGGTAGTAATGAATATAATCGTATTATTTTAGACGTTTTTTTTATATTAACACATTCAATCCGACAGCATTAAAGAGCGTTCGGAAACATTTGTTTTGTTCAACCTTTTATATCGTCGGCAATATCGTATCGTCGGCATAATGGTCGGTATTGCATACAGATGTAGATCAAAAATAAATAATAGAACTAGACGGATGTTCCGCGGAACACGTGTGTCACCTGTCAGTGCTTTGTCAGTATAACAAGGGTCCAAAAAACGACATTGACAAACTGGCCTGAGTAAGTTTTCGTGGACAAAACTGAGTATTTAACCCATATAATGACATTCAGTGTGGCCTTGACCTTTATATTTTAGCATGGTCATGTCGATGTTGTCATGATGAGTATATATTAAAAGTTTGATGAAGAAATATCAAGAAATGAAAAAGTTATAGCCAACCTTAAGTTTTCGTGACGGTCTGACGGAATGACGGACGACAAAGTGATCCCTATATATGCATCGCATTTTTCTTCGGAAAGGCGACACAAAAAACAGAGGTCCTAAAATGGATCCCTGCGGGACGTTGTTCACTTGGTTTAATAATTAAAGGGATGTAGGGATACAATCAAACAATATTTTTGAGAGTTCTAAAAACAACTATAGCAATGGTTAAACAATTATCAAAATCGGATAATATGACCATTAAAAGGTTATTCTAAACTGGATGTGGAAGCAGCCATTTTGAGAACTATGACATCATAATTCTAAATTACCATATATGATTTTTTTATAAATAAGACAATTTCCAGAATCATTGGAAAGAAAACCGGCACAAAAGTTGTATGAAAATAAGCATACTAACGAGTCATAATGCATTTGCAATGAAACTTGCTGAGTAGGTAGCTTATATTGAAAGGAGGGTTGGGATTGCATTTGGTCCACTGAGTAAAGGTCAAGGTCGCTGCTACTAAAAATAGAAAAATGGTTTCCGCTCAATAACTTTTGTTTGGAGTGACGTATTTTGATTAAACCTGCAGGATAGGGATAGGTAGCTAATATAAAAAGAAAGGTTGGGATTGCAATTGGGGTCACTGGTTTCAAAGTCACTGTTACTAAAAATAGAAAAAAATCCGCTTAATAACTTTTGTTAGGAGTGGGTTATTGCAATTAAACTTGCAGGGTAGGTAGCTTATATGGAAATGATGGTTGGTATTGCATTTGGGGCCATTAGGGGTCAAGGAAAAGGTCACTGTTACTAAAAATAGAAAATTGGCTACTGCTCCGTAACTTTTGTTATGAGTAAGGTATCACAATTTTTGTCGAGACGGTTTGCGGATATATTTGCATACACATATTTGCATATAACCTGTTATATAACCCGCATATTAATTATAAGAACAGTATAAAGCAAATAGTTTTTGCATATTTGCATATATATATTTGCATATAACTTGTTGATAATATTGCACCAATACTATATTTAAGAGGAAAAAAATAAAACTCAACATTTTATTTAATTATATTGCAAGCAGGTTTAAAGTCAAAATGATAAGGGATACGTAAACAGAGATGCTAATTTCAATGCTTGATACATATTTCAAGATTGCCATGTATCCCTTTAAATGATGTTCATCAATATGCCATATCGTGTAATTTAGGACTATAACGTCATAGTTCTGGAGAAAAAATGGTTCAAATGCACTAACTCGTCGTACCCGGGTGGGATGCAGATTCGGTATTAACGTAGTCTGTGAGAATTTGTTTGGTGTTTTACGAAATGTTTAGCACATGTTAGCCATATATTGCGGTCGATGATTTCGTGGTAGAGGCAGACCACCCCATTATTTATAAGAAGAACCAGTACCGTATACCTCCAGCCATCCGTAAGAATTGACACTTTCCCAGTTGACAGGTCGAGCTCCGAGTGGGATTCGAACCCGCAGCCGTGGGAGGCGAGACCGTTTTAGACGCAGCATCTTTACCATCGCGGCCACGAAAACGCTATAAACATGATAGATACGAGTGAAGGTTCAACTCATGGCTTGTAAGAGGTACAATTCAATAGAAGGAAGTTATTTCTTCAATGAAAAGCTATTCACATACACTCTGAATGCAACTGTCTTACCTTCGTCCTGAAGAAGATTGCATCACACCAATTACCCAAAATTACTTGTAATCATGTAGTACTACAAACCGGAAGTGTTATTGTTACTGGTCCTTTGGGATCATCAAGCCCATTTGTTGTGTCTTTAAAGCAGAATGCCGCTTAAGCCTGTCCTAGGGGACGTTAAAGGTGTTGCACCTTATATTACCTCACACAAACAGTCAATAAAACCGAGTTTGCTATTCGTCTCTGTGTGTGTTGTTGTGTTTTTTGCTTCCAATGGATCCCCTTTTCAGTATGTATTGTAAAACCTTTACATTTCCATAATATAAAGTTGTATATTTGCGAGTACATTGGTTAGGTTATAATAGTGCTGTGCCAGCGGTAAGTTCAGTTAGCCTCCCTGACCCCTCAAGAAGGTTTTCTCAAAACGTTGTTTTTCTTCATGAATACCGCACTGTACAGGTCGGTGTGAATAATTACAGCTAACGATGTCGCCAGAAGCTTTTAAAACATTTATAACTAGTTCAACCGAAGTGAAAACAGCAGTTAATGATAAGTTTGATCCACCATTACCACTGTAACTCGTCTCTGTGATGTCCCTGCGTCACATATTTTCACATTTTGAGACAATTAGCGGTTTTTAATGGAGTTGTTTTATCAAGCTACGACAAGACAGATTTTTTTTTAAAAGAGAGTCGCGTCCAGTCATGGTCAAACGAGTCCGCAGTTTCACAGTCTTGATGTATACGTTGTATAACTCTCCCGCTGGGAGTTAAACATTGATCAAGTCTCGCCTTTTGTTCTCGCGATGTCGAGACTTGTTGCACGTGAAATGCAAAATATGGAAGGAATGCTAAGCATTTTTTTCAAATTCAGCTAATTGAACAAAGCGAATTGGTTAATGGAGAGGACTTCGTGACAGTCCATTTCAATCATCACTACATGCTGAAGATTTTCTTTTCGACATCAAGACAACATATGCTTTTGGGGGTCAGTATCATGAATCAAAACTCAAATACCTATAAGTACTCAACATACGACAATCGACATACGACATTCGGCATACGACATTCGACATACGACATTCATAAACATCCTTCAAAGTGAATGTCGTTCCAAGCGACATACAACATTCGACATACGACATTCGACATACAACATTCGACATACGACATTCGACATACGCGTGAAGCGACATTTACTTTGAAGGATGTTTTTGAATGTTTTGTTTGCTTTTTATTGTGGAGGCAGACCACCCCATTTTCCTGGGTAGAACCAGTAGTGTACACCTCCCGCCATCCGTAAGAATCGACACTTTCTCACTTACAAGTCGAGCTCCCAGTGGGATTCGAACCCGCAGCGATGAGAGGCGAAAGTTTGCAACGCAACGTCGTTAACCAACGAAGACGCTTGTTTTTGAATGTATGTCGAATGTTGCATGTCGAGTGAAACGACATTCACATTGAATGTTAGATGTCGTATGTCGAATGTCGTATGTCGAATGTCGTATGTCGCGTGAAACGACATTCACTTTGAATGACGTTTTTGAATGTCGTATGTCGAATGTTGTATGTCGAGTGAAACGACATTCACTTTGAAGGATGTTTTTGAATGTTGTTTTTCGAATGTCGAATGTCGTACGTTTAACTGCAATACCACACTCCTAACAAAATTTATTGAACGGAAACAATTTTTCTATTTTTAGTAACAGTGACCTTGCCCTTTACCGAGTGACCCCAATTGCATTCCCAAACGTTCTTCTTATAAAGCTACCTATCCAGCAGGTTTAATCAAAATACGTCATTCTAAACAAACGTTATTGAGCGGAAAACATTTTTTCTATTTTTAGTAAAAGTGATCTTGACCTTGAATCCAGTGGCCCCAATTGCAATCCCATCCTTCCTTTTCATATAGGCTACCTATCCTGCAAGTTTCATCGCAATACCTCATTCATAACACAAGTTATTGAGCGGAAACCATGAGTTTGACCCAAGTTCCCAATATAGTACATTGCATATTTACAAAAATCAAGGATCATAACTCCGGTGTTACTGGTCCAATCTGTCTGGTTTTCGAACTCTTCCTAGCTTTTATTGATATCAACAATATGTTAAAGATTTAAAACGATCGGATGAAAAATGAAGGCGCTATCGTGATAACGAGGCCAAATTTTACCATGTTTCAGAAAACCAAGGGACATAACTCCTGTGTAAATGGTCTGATCAGGCTGGTGTAACGTTTGAAAAAGATTGGACACAAAATGAAGGCGTTATCGTGTTAACTAGGCCAAATTATAGCATGTTTTCTCAAATCAAGGGCCATAACTCCTGTGTAAATGGTTCGATCAGGCTGGCATTCAAATTCTTCCGAGCTTTCATTGATATCAACAATCTTGTAAAGTTTGAAAAAAATGGATGACAAATGAAGGCCCTATCGCGTTAACGAGGCCAAATTATAGCATATTTCAGAAAATTCAAGGGCCATAACTCCTGTGTAAATAGTCCGATCAGGCTGGTATACAAACTCGTCAGAGCTTTCATTGATATCAACAATCTTGTAACGTTTGAAAGGCTTTGGATGAAAAATGAAGGCCCTATCGTGTTAACGAGGCCAAATGATAGAAGATTTCAGAAAATCAAGGGCCATAACTCCTGTTTGAATGGTCCGATCAGGCTGGCTTTTCAACTCTTCCGAGCTTTCGTTGCTATCAACAGTCTTGTAAAGTTTGAAAAAAATTGAAAAGATTGGATGAAAGATTAAGGTCCCATCGTGTTAACGAGGCCAAATTATAGCATATTTCAGAAAATGAAGGGCCATAACTCCTGTGTAAATCGTCCGATCAGGCTGGTATTCGCACTCGTCCGAGCTTTCATTGATATCAACACGATTGGATTAAAAAAGAAGGCCCTATCGTGTTAACGAGGCCAAATGATAGAAGATTTCAGAAAATCAAGGGCCATAACTCCTGTGTAAATGGTCCGATCAGGCTGGTTTTTGAACTCTTCCGAGCTTTCATTGATATCAACAGTCTTGTAAAGTTTGGAAAAGTGAAAAGATTGGATAAAAGATTAAGGCCCCATCGTGTTAACGAGGCCAAATTATAGTATATTTTAGAAAATCAAGGGCCATATAACCCCAGTATAAATTGTCAGATCTGGCTGGTTTTAAAACTATTCCGAGCTTTTATTGATATCAACAATCTTGTAGAGTTTGATAAAGATGGAATCAAAAATGAAGGCCCTGTTGTGTTAATAAGGCAAATGGTAACGCACGGACGGACGACTGTTCGCCATCCCATAAGCTGTACTGGCCTGCCTTCGGCCAGTAGAGCTAAAAACGACAACTTCACAAGTGATGGAGCCGCTTGATCTACGTCTTCTGGCGTAAATGCATCATGGCAGCATACGGATTTAATTGTGAGAGTCAACGAACATCAAACACACGCGTCTATACGAACACCAAACATACACGTCGCACCTTTAATTGAATCTCCGTAGGTATCTCGACGTTCAAGTATTTTTTTTCCACCTTGCACGCAATAACGATGCTGGACGACGGGGGTTTTAAAAACAGATAGAAGGAACCTGAAAACAGGAAAATTAAGAAAATCAGGGAAATTGAATAATTACGGGGGTCTGACGTGGCGTACCATGAACAGAAGCGCGGGAACCAGCACGCGATGCACGTGTTTATTGTTCGTATAATTAGCGCACAGCTGAATATATTTCAAACTACGCCAAATTAACTACACCACCATGCATGTGTACAGGTATTTTATTTTACTCCGTCTTGAAGCTTAAGGCAATTTTCTTTATTAAACGTAATTTATTTAATTAAAGGTGTCAGTCAGGTATATGATTAATGCCATTTACGAAAATGAAGGTGTAACTCTCTGTTTCGTTCTTTAGTAAAACTGTTGTAAAACGGTAGATGTATATAACCAGTAAATGAACATGATTTCAAAAATGTTGACTTTCGTCAGAATGTAGTTCCCCCATCCCACTCCCACCCCATCATATTAGTCCCACAGCCACCTCGCCCATCAACCCACCGTTTGGTCACTGAAGACGTTTCCCCCTGGAAATATGGCTATATGGTATACGATATCCATCATTATCTCGATATTCGAAATCATATGGCTAAACTATGGCAAGGTGTGTGTGGAGGGGGCGGGGTTGGAGTGGGCGGTGAAATACATTTTATGTATCGGACACCGTACTAGGACACCATATGACCAATATAAACTCGAGCGAAAACTCCAGAGACTGATATATATCATGCATACTCTGTGTATATTTCTATGAATCATGTGACCATACATTGAGTATCACGCGACCATAGATTGAGCAGCTACCTTAGACCATAGCGTGAGTAGCCGGTTTACGACCATATCTTGAGTAGCTAGTTTGCGACCACGTTTAATATACACGTATTCCGTCACGAGAAGATATGTTTGATCGTAAAAGATATCAAAATAAAATAGTATTATCCAAGTGTGAGTGAAGATATAAATGATTAAGATAAGAGACAAATGAATTACTAGCGCTCAGAAACTTACAATTCCCGGCAGTCATTCCGGCGTGACCGGAAGTGTGCATAATGACATGCGTAAGAGCATGTCAAATAGATCGGAAATGCCGTTGTCTTTAGACAAGGCGCTTCCTTCGTGCTAAGCTTCCATTTTTGTTTAAACTAATTAACGGCCGAAACAGAATTAATGCCATTGTCTATTAGAAAATGGAGATATTTCAACCGGAGACGTGTTTTTTCTTCGTTTGCCTTGAATCCAGAAACTAGCCGTATATAGACTTAGGATCAATATGTTTTTAATTCAAAGAATCCTCAACCTGTCTACTAAATCACCCATACTGCTTTGAGAGAAGCATAACAGTAAGAGTTGCTAAAAACAGTGTATGTTTTTTCCAAATGACCATATTGGTGAAAATCTCATTTAGGTCGAGAGAAAATTCACTTACTGATTTCTTTTTTAGCAAATACGTGAAGTCTTGGGTTCATTAACTTTGTAAAAGAAAAAAATACCTTTACGTAAGTGTCCTGTGTGTATTTGCACTTAATTCTCATAAACGCACATCGAAATCAAAACAAATGCGTCAAAAATATCTGACAAGCTGAGGGAAGTTTGTGTGTATAGTAGAATACCAACGAGTGAGGTTCAGACATACGTCTCCGGTGGCACGTGCTCATGGTATGCTGAGGAGCAACCCAGCAGCGGAACCCACTGATATACTAAAACCCAAAACCACGTGCACCGTAGGAAACAGGAGTAATTGCGGAGAATCCATCCGGCGCCGTGACATAAACCACCCTTAGATTTTTAAAGGCAGCTATATCGTATTGCGTGAAGTTTCGCAAAATTACAGGACTTATTTATTTGGCTGGTGTCTGCAAATTATGGCGCGCGGTGCGGACTATTTTGTTTGCACGTGTGCGAAGTTAAACCTAATGGCCACGTGCTGGGATAAATATACCCATACGCTATGCTGCTGAAATAAGTTGTATCCTTCCCATGATCCCCCGCGCCTTGCCTGACAACTCCTTTAAGATTGATATTGCAAAATCACCGTTCAACAATTAACTGAGAAATGGACTCAATTAGTCTGCTATTACCGTGATTCGTCTTTGTTTGATAACATGTTATTTCAAGTTATCTCCTCTCCCTAAATTTGTCAAAGAATCGCTGGTCCTCAAGATTCTATAAACCTTAACCAAAATTAATGTTTAAAAATGCATTAAACCGCATGCGCTTACCAATGTCTTCTTAAAGAACGACCAACGATACGGGTATCTAATATCTGTTAATTAGAGGTTAGAGATTTGTTAAACCGAACTACATTCATGGCGGAGTAATACACACATCGCACGGTTGTTCATAAATCACGAATCGCGAAGAAATTCTAAAACGAAGTCAAAATAATTTTCTTTCAATCGAGTAATTATGACTGCGTACATCAAAGTTGTCTGTCATCTCCTGATATGTCTACGACTTAGATCTGTTTTTCTAATATAATTCCAAGAATAAACATCACAGACCGGTAATTTCCGGAAAATCCTTATTCAGGCGAACTAACAACAGAGTTGTTCTGCAGAATATAAGAGCTGAAATTAGGAACATGAGTTCTTGGTAAGAAAAAACAACAATCGAAAACACATATATGTCCTGAATAATGGTCAGAAAAAGATTTTTCAGCATTTTTTTTTCATTTTTTTTCATTTTTTTATATTTTTTCTTGTTTTTTTTGTGGTTTTTTTTTTTTCGGTGTTTAACGTTGTTTGTTTGGTTGGTTGGTTGGTTGGTTGGCTGGCAGGCAGGCTGGCTGGCTGGTTGGCTGGATGGGTGGTTCGGTGGGTGGGTGGTTGGTTGGGTTGGTGGGTGGATCGGTGGGTGGGTCGGTGGATCGTTTGGTTTGGTTTGGTTTGGCTGGCTGGCTGGCTGGCGGGCGGGCGGGCGGGCGGGCGGGCGGGCGGGCGGGCGGGCGGGCGGGCGGGCGGTTTTGGCGGGCGGGAGGGCGGGCGGTCGGGCGGGTGGTCGGGCGGGCGGGCGGGCTGGCTGGTTGGTTGGTTGGTGTTTGCTTGTTTGGTTGGCGTTTGCTTGTTTGGTTGGTTGGTTTGTATTTGTTTGGTTGGTTGTTTGGTGTATGTTTATTTGCTTGTTTGGTTGGTTGGTTGGCTGCTTGATTTGTGTTTGTTTGCTGTTTAAAAATAAAAACACAAAAAACGTTGATATACTTTCTTGTCTAGTACAAGCGAGCCTGCCTCTTCATTTGAGTTTTATTTTCCTCAGAATCCTAATTCCAAATAGCGTGTAATGTCTGCCTGCCATGTATATATTACCCGAATTACAATATAGTGTTTACCCTCGTAATTATAAATGTTGTATTGTTTTACTTACGATCCAATATACAGTATAAACACCACATAATTATGTACTGCACTATACAGTATAAACACCACATAATTATGTACTGCACTATGCAGTATAAACACCACATAATTATGTACTGCACTACGCATTATAAACACCACATACTTATGTAATGCAATATAAACACCACATAATTAGGTAATGCACTATGCTGTATAACCACCACATAATTATGTACTGCACTATGCCATATAAACACCACATAATTATTTACTGCACTATACATTATAAACACCACACAGTTATGTACTGCACTATGCAGTATAAACACCACATAATTATGTAATGCACTATGCAGTATAAACACCACATAATTATGTAATGTACTATGCAGTATAAACACCACATAATTATGTACTGCACTATGCCGTATAAACTCCACATAATTATGTACTGCACTACGCATTATAAACACCACATAATTATGTAATGCACTATGCAGTATAAACACCACATAATTATGTAATGCACTATGTCGTATAAACACCACATAATTATTTACTGCACTATACATTATAAACACCACATAATTATGTACTGCACTATGCAGTATAAACACCACATAATTATTTACTGCACTATACAGTATAAACACCACATAATTATGAACTGCACTATGCCGTATAAACTCCACATAATTATGTACTGCACTACGCATTATAAACACCACATAATTATGTAATGCACTATGCAGTATAAACACCACATAATTATGTACTGCACTATGCCGTATAAACACCACATAATTATTTACTGCACTATACATTATAAACACCACATAATTATGTACTGCACTATGCAGTATAAACACCACATAATTATTTACTGCACTATACAGTATAAACACCACATAATTATGTACTGCACTACTACAGTGTAACACCACATAATTATGTACTGCACTATGCAGTATACACACCACATAATTATGTACTGCACTATGCAGTATAAACACCACATAATTATGTACTGCACTATGCCGTATAAACACCACATAATTATTTACTGCACTATACAGTATAAACACCACATAATTATTTACTGCACTATGCAGTATAAACACCACATAAGTATGTACTGCACTATGCAGTATAAACACCACATAATTATGTTCTGCACTAATACAGTATAACACCACATAATTATGTACTGCACTATGCAGTATAAACACCACATAATTATGTAATGCACTATGTAGTATAAACACCACATAATTATGTACTGCACTATGCAGTATAAACACCACATAATTATGTAATGCACTATGCAGTATAAACACCACATAATTATGTACTGCACTATGCAGTATAAACACCACATACTTATGTAATGCACTATGCAGTATAAACACCACATAATTATGTACTGCACTATGCAGTATAAACACCACATAATTATGTACTGCACTATGCCGTATAAACACCACATAATTATTTACTGAACTATACAGTATAAACACCACATAAATATTTACTGCACTATGCAGTATAAACACCACATAAGTATGTACTGCACTATACAGTATAAACACCACATAATTATGTACTGCACTAATACAGTATAAACACCACATAATTATGTACTGCACTATGCAGTATAAACACGGCATAATCATGTACTGCAGTATGCAGTAGCTATGAGTAAATGTAAACGAATTGATTTGATTTGTTTATTTTCATGAGTTTAATGCATCTATCATTGTCACAAATCATTCGTGGATAATAACTTCAAGGTCATGGCTGTTAGTTCACGTAAGGTGGATTCCTACCCTACCTGACGATTGTTAACATAACTTCTTTGTACCCTCTCTTCACAGCAGTGGACGAGTGCAGTTCCATCGCAAAATAAGGCGGGTGTGAATTTTGGAATGAGCAAACACAGTACATGTTTCATACACGTATTTCACGTTAAATATGTCTCATGAAATTCCCGTGAAAAAAACAACAACACATCATTTACATTCCCGTGAAGAGTGTATAGAGTACATGGTTGGTTTAAGTTTTGAATTGTTTTAATTTCAAATTTAAAGAAATATATCCATATACACTTGTTTTGTTAACTTTATTCATTTCACGTACATTTCATATGAATTATACGTGTTTGACCTGCATTTATGTGAAATTATGCGACGAGAATTTAACGAGAGGACAAATTGATGTTTCTGAGGTAACACCGGCGATACCCTGAATATCCTGATACCCTGAATATCGGAGGCAATCATCCTCTCTCTCTCTCTCTCTCTCGCTCTCTCTCTCTCTCTCTCTCTCTCTCTCTCCCTCTCTCTCTCTCTCTCTCTCTCTCTCTCTCTCTCTCTCTCTGTCTCTCTCTCTCTCTCTCTCTCTCTCCCTCCCTCCCTCTCTCCCTCTCTCTATCTCTCTCTCTCCTCTCTCTCTCTCTATCTCGAGATGCGCATTCTTCGTGCCAAGTTATGCACTTGGTATGTGACGTTAGACGCTGTCCTTTAGTTTTACGGCGTTTACTCATCGTTACACTATGTGTTATTGTCTTACCTTTCCTACATAGTATCATAACATAATGAGCTTTTACAATAAGGCACACATTCTGTTATTCTAGTAATCACAAATTTAATATGTTTAGTCACAAGCTAAAAAAAGCAAGTGCCAAGATTTTCCACTTGCTATTTTAATCAAGGTACTTGCATTAATTAATCATTTAGAACATTCGCATCATTTAGCAGGATTGCCGTACATGTAAACGATGACATTTTTACACTGAGCTAGATGCAACAAGTCAATAATGCATCTTTATACCTACTATACACCTGTAATACTAAGTTTGATGAATATGTTTAGTGAATAAATGTATACTTAGACTTAGTGGATTTCCTGTATTACTTGCAACATTTAGTAAATGCTGATATTTTCTACTTGCAATCTGCAACAATATACTTGCATTTACTAGTAGCAAATAAATAAATGTTAAATTTGAACCCTGTGAGTGGTAGTCATCATGCCAGTGTGTTTTTTCACGGTATCAATTTATACCGGTTTGTTCATATCCCTATTAATTAAATAAAGGTATGAAACCACCAATTGTTTTACCCATTGACACCAAGGTTAACAGGACACATATTAAATGATTTGCTGCCTTTTCAACTCAAGTATGGATAAGCACCAGTGTAGTTTTTATATATAAGCATAGTTTACCGCTTGAAAAACAAGAAAAAGGTGGGGCTACAAGACATGTCAGAACGTTCGTTTGTTTACTAAACAGGTCAACGGTACAGCTGTTTTCATTGATAGTTGATCATAAGATGTATGCATAGATTCGAAATTTCATCAATACTCCAGTAAAAAATATCAATACACTTCTTATACATACAACAACACAATTGAATAGTTTGTTTTGTTTGTTTGTTTGTTTGGTGTCTTATGTCATTTTCAACACATGTAAGGTTATATATGACGGTCGGTTTTTAGCATGGTGAACTTGTTTACCAAGCTATAGTTACCGTGTTTTTTCACGAATCCTAACTACAGCCTCTCTGATGAATCAACGCATTGCCTGAAAAAGAAGACCCATATTTTAACAGGTGTTTCTTCTTTTCTAGTGCGGATACAAATAAGGTAATGTCATTTAGAGATTTAAAGATGTTTACGACTTTTATCTATGCGTCAATTTGGTAGAGGTAGAGGTAGACCTCATCTGTTTTGAAACAAACGTAGAACCACAGTCCTGTCGCGCGTTAGTGAGTAGCTGTCAAACATTATTCAATGTGCAAACGCGTAACAATCGGGACTCGAACGTATGACTTTAGCATTGAGAGATATACATTACAAAACAAGAGTAGATCTAAACACAAATATGTTGCCTTTTATTACAATTTTCAGATTACATGCAAAACTGATTGAATTAGATTCTGTTAAGGCCAAAACACAACAAAGCAACACAAAAATGAAGGGATAAAAGTTGTTGTGTCGAGGGTAAAAACGGCGATTCGGTTGGGTGACAGGAAACAAAATTCTTTTTGTTTAGGCCTAAGGTAGTAAACGAAATTTACCGTGACTTTGGTGATTATTGTCAACAAACTATTTTCCGACTTAAAAAAAATCCACGTAAAAATTACAATTAGTGATATGAATCGTGAAATTCTCAGTAGCGTTCACATACATGGTTGAAAAATATAACAACGAAATAATTGTGTATGAACATCATGTTCACTCCGAGTTGTGAGATTAAATCACAACGGTATCCCGAGACGAGTAGTATTCCGAGTTGTGAGAATAAATAACAACGATATCCCGAGACCAGGGATACTCCGAGTTGTGAGATTAAAATCAAATGAGCACAAAGATTTATAAGTTATGTTTTGTATATGTGTAGTCTGTATGTCTCTACTACAAGTTGTTTTTAAAACATATGTTCTTTTAGTTGAAGGTCACACTTTTTGGAACACGGAAGCTTCAGGGAGAATTTGTCATTTTACAGTGACATTCCATGTTTAAATTTGTATATTATAAATCTTTGTGCAGCGGGGGATATGGCTGTCTTTCAGCTACACTCTGACTACTGACTACACTCGTGTTCATTTGATTTTAATCATACTTGCATAGTAGGTCGATATCAATGCAAGGTTGTTTCCTATTTTAATTCAGCTATGTTGGTCAAAGGGTCTATGAATTACCTCCCCTTGAATTGGAAAAATTAGCTGTTTTGACCTTTTTGACGCTATATTCATTTCTAATGACTCAAACTTTAATAGGTGATGACTGGATATGTTTTTTGATACACTTTAACACCTGTGAAGATGATGAAGCGTTTCGAAGATTAATTTTCATTATAACTAATCATTCCTTTTGTTCCCGTCTTTATTCCTGTATATACCTTACCTTATCTTGTTTTAATCGCCTTAGTTCCAGATACATTAAACAATGCATTGATGTATTATTACATGCAATGATGTATTGTTATTAAGAAGAGTTGACACATTTTCAGTCCATCCATGTCATGCGTGATTGGAAAGATACCTTCCATTACATGGATGCACAAGTCATAGTTCACCATGCTCTCAGTACCTTCGGTACTTTGATTTGTATTGTAGGCAGACGAGCCTCATTTCCTGGGTAGAACCAGTACTGTACACTTCCCTCATCCGTAAGAATCGACACTACCTCCCTTACAAGTCAAGCTCCCAGTGGGATTCGAACCCTTAGCGGTGAGAGGCGAAGGTTTACAACGCAACGTCGTTAACCATTCGGCCACGGAGACGTTCAATCGAATAGAAATGGGCTATGAATGCCCATTTACCATAACTTTTTATTACAGGAACAACCTCGGATGTTTATATGCAGTTGGTGGTGGTAAACCAATATCAAGCAAGTGAAGTTGACAAAACATATTTTGAATTGTTTATTTCTTTAAATGTGTTTTTACGTCATGTTAGGCCATATATGAGCCGAATTTTTGTCTGCCGACCACCCCATTTTCCTGGGTAGAGCCAGAACTTTATACCTCCCGCCATCCGTAAGAATCGACACTTTCTGATTTGATAAGTCCAGCTCCCAGTCGATTTCGAACCACCAGCAGTGAGAGGCGAACACTTTTAGACGCAGCGTATTTACTATCCCGGCCAGGGATGCGCTCACAATACATTTAAAAAGGAAAATTTAATTTAATGGATAATTCTAACAAAGCCCACCCAACGTTTGTTGAACTACACATTTGAATTTAAGTATATAGTGTTGAAGTCGTGGCCAGTTTATTCCAATATACATAAATGTTTACTGTTGTTATCCGCCTTTAATAATTACATTAGTCATTCTTGAATTACATTCATTAATACCTCATTAGACTGGCTATGTCCTTATGTTTGTTCATGTTTATAATATTTGAAATAACTCAAGCTATCATCAAATAAAAGTCTGCATTAAAGTTCTCCGCCCATGTTTTCTTTCATGAACATATTAATGTTTATTTAAATCGAAATCAATACACAATAGATATTTACAATTCACACATTGCAATATCTGCGAAAAGCGAGAATTATATTTTATTTGATGAGGTAGAAAACTTTGAACAGGTAAATTAATCCACAGGTAAATCTGACAATAATTGTGCAGCTATACAATTCAAATTTACCTCATTTCCCCGTGCAGTCAGTAGTATCTACGTCATGTAAATAAAACTAATTTTTACATACAACTTAGTAGAGGTTTTCAATATATGTTCCTCTCTGAGACTATCAAGACATGTTCATATGATGTTTAAGAGTTATGTTAATTGATAATACTACAAAAAGGGTGGCCAATCACCTTTAAGTCCCCTTCAAAACATAAGTGGTTCAGACCTATTCAGAAAGTCAAATAAACATTTGTAGGATTTAAGAATTTATTTTGATTCTTATTGCAAAAAATAAAACTATAACCACTGAGACGACAGCCAGTCTAATACTCGATGTGCATTCATTATTACTTGATGTGCATTCAATATTACTTGATGTGCATGCATTATTACTTGATGCCCATTTATTATTCATTGCTTTACATTCATTATTACTTGATGTGTGCATTCATTACTGTTTGATGTACATTTAGTATGACTTGATGTTGATTATTACTTTATGTACATTCATTATTATTTGATGTCCATTCATTATTACTTAAAGTCAATTCATCATTACTTTATGTTCATTCATTATTTCTTGATTATGTGCATTCATTCTACTTGATGTGCATGCATTATCACTTGATGTGCATTCATTATTACTTGATGTGCATGCATTATTAAATAGTGTGCATTCATTATCCTGATCGTTATTACTTGATTGCATTCTTTTTTACTTGATGTCCATTCATTAATTATTGATGGTATTTAATTAATACTTGCTTTGCATTCATTATTACTTGATGTCCATTCATTATCACTTGCTCATGTGCATTACTATGTACTTTCATTATTACTTAATGTGCATTCCTTTTTACTTGATGTGCATTCATTATTACTTGATGTAAATGTGTTATTACTTGATATCGATTCATTAATATATACTTTAGGAGCTTTCTTTATTAATGATATGATGCGCTTTCATTATTACTTGATGTACATGTGTTATTACTTGATATCGATTCATTAATATATACTTTAGGCGCTTTCATTATTACTTGATGTGTATTCATTATTACTTGATGTGTATTCATTATTACTTGATGTGTATTCATTTGTACGTGATATGCTGTCTTTGTTACACGATATGCCTTCGTTATTGCATGGTTTGCATTCATTATGAATTGATCATGTGCATTCATTATTATTTAATGTACTTTCAATATTACTTGATATGCATTCATTGTACTTGATGCGCATTCATTATTACTTGATGTACATTCATTTTACTTGATACATGGTGTACATTCATTATTACTTGATGTGCAGTTGTCATTGCCAAGTAGAATAGCGGGATGTTTGCACTAGACCCTATTTATGTTTCCTCATGAAAATGAAGAGTTCATGATTTTGTTCTCGGACGTTTATTATGTGGATGCGCCTTATATTTGTTGCAGCAGATTTGTAGATAATATGTTTTGCTATCTTGATAATATTTTGGAAATAAAGCCAGGTGAGGCCTAATATTTAGTCAGTCTCACGCCGGGACATGCAGCGAAGGCAGGACGTGTTAAGCGTTAACTGCGTAGTAAACAATATATCATGTGCTTTACGGCGAGATTAAACGAAATTCCCGGATTGCACGTGCTGCGTTCGCGGTAGTCTGCGCAGCCGGTTGCGCAGTCAGAAAGAATGATGGATTTTCTTTTTTGCCCACTTTTCAAGATATGTTGTTTTTAAGTCAGTGCTTGATAAATGTTTCACTGATTCTGTTTTAAACTTTGATATTTACTTTTGATAATATCTCTTATAAAACTAGAAAATTTAAGTGCCAAAGCAGTGTTTCTAACTGTGAAAATGTCGCTGAAGTGTGTAATAAATTGCTCAGATTGCGTTTGTTTTGTTTCCGCTTTTATGTCAAGAAAACTGTTTGTACAATTATGTTCTTTTAGTGCCCAGTATCTCAAATTGCGGTCTTTAGCAGGTGTACGCTATTAGAATTAACAAGTAACTCCAATTAAATGGCTGGGACCGCCCTTCGCTCAAAATAAAACGCCCATTCCAAAATATTCGACCACTTCATTTGCATACAGCTCTGAATCTGCTTAAATAGTTTAAGTGGTGTTAGGTTATCATGTGAGATACCATGTTGTGGTAACAAGAACTATCGTGGTTCTCAGAACAATAACAACGGCTTGATTTATATTCTAACATTCGATACATCACACTCTATCTTGAGTTAAATATTCAAACGGCTCGGTTTCGGTACACAATAAAATCTTTATCAAAGACAAATTATTTCTATTTTCCACTCGCGGAAAATTAATGACTGGGAGTAATACACGACAATGTCCCTTTTCGGCAAAAGTAAATTAAATTCCAATTTCATTTAAAAATGAAAATAATAGACTCAAGTTCCGTAAACGGTGTTTTATTTGATTGCTCTATTCTGAGATTTCTGTTTTATTTCTTCTTCGAGTTAATATTGATGGGTGATAATTCTCTCTCCTTCATCTTCCCCTGACAAAAGGGGGTGACAAATTCGTTGAGATTAATTGTAGAAAAGCATTGCTTTCTTGTAAAGGTGCTCATAAAACCAAAATTGATATATTGAGAAGCAGGTGTGAGATGGGAACAGTGTACCCATAAAGTTTATTGAACCTCCTAAGCGTTTAAGACGTCTTTATCATGGCGACTGACTTTAAACATGGGTGCACATTTTGGGTTTTACAGGGGGAAAAACGGGATCATAGTCTGGTACGACTAGTTGTGTTGCTGGAAGAAACCCCCTTACGTTAGCAAATAATTTAAGCTAATAAAATCCACAAAACCATTTTCCTCATTTACTCGCGTCTGTCACCTCTTCCTGTTATTTTTGAAGCCGCCATGATTACTTCAAAATAATATCGTCAGTCTTCGCGCCCCTATATAATAACCTGTAAATTGTTATATCGGGTGTGATATTGATATTAATACACTGGTCATTGATACAATACCTACCACCGAGTTGTTTTCAATTATTTTTCAGTCATTTTATTCTATGAAAAAAAACAGTGTTCCATGTTTTTTTATAGTTTGATACATTATCATATCCTGTCTATTCTTACGGATGGCGAGAGGTTTATAGTACTGGTTCTACCCGGGGAAATGGGATGGTCTGCCTCTACCATAAAACTATATATATGGATTAAACGTACTAAAAATGACGTAAAACACAATTCAAACAAACAAACAAATATTTACATATCCCATAATACAAGTGGCATTCAACAACACCCATCTCATGGTGTCATGACAACTTTGTATTTTTCACAAACCAAAAGGCCCCCGTTATTGCCTTTTCCATAAAACTATTATATGTTTATCTAAGTTCATTGTTTTCTGCTTTCATTGATGTAACAGTCAAGGTATTATTTTGTGTGAACGTTACAAATGTTACAATATACCGAATATTCAAGTCATAGTAATGCAGTTTGAGACGGTAAATGTAAAGTTGTGATACTAATTTCGTTGCACATAAAAGTAAACAGACATCAAGATTTAAATTGCGAAGTGAAAACGGTGAGAGGTAAAAGTTAACACCATTTGGCAATATAAAGTGATGGAAAGCAGAAACGTTTTGCCGAGAACAGCGTTCACTAGCTGTCACTTTGAA
This sequence comes from Cyrtodaria siliqua, assembly GCA_037043455.1. Taxonomy (NCBI): domain Eukaryota; kingdom Metazoa; phylum Mollusca; class Bivalvia; order Adapedonta; family Hiatellidae; genus Cyrtodaria; species Cyrtodaria siliqua. The sequence goes on along the minus strand of JAWPHD010013859.1, from coordinate 16,754 downwards.
TAACAATCCATGTTCCACAAACAGTAGCCGCTATGTTATAAAGTTTAATAGCCCAAGATCAAAGTAAAAAATAAAAGACTTTCCAACATTAACTAAATTAAAAATTAGACAGACTATCCTGGCGAGTAAAAGCAGCCATTTTATATTGATAATCTGTATGGGAATTGAAGAAACATACAGGTTTAATAATCGGTTTTACCACAAGTTTTTACTAACTGTCATACTCGATTTGTTATCCCGGAGACCAGAAACTCGATTTAAGCGTTTTCTGCGAGCAGAAACATTACCCCGCAGCGATTTCAGACGAAAGTTGATGAAAATGGCGACTTCTCTTGTAATGACGTATGTTATGGCCATAAACTTAAAAAACTACATCTTATTTTTCATATTGTTGTCTGATAATTTTCAGAAATATTAATATAATGTTCTATTTTGTTCTCTCGTGTTTGTTTCCTGCACTGGACAAGTTATTAGTAATATTCATAACATTTAACGAGGTTCGCACATGCAATGAAACCAATCGAGGCCACACAAACCATTAAAATAATCGAGGTCACACAAACAATCAAACCAACCGAGGTCAAACATAGAGACAGACAACCGAGGTCACACCTAGAATCAAACAATCGAGGTCACACATAGTCAAACAATCGAGGTCACACAAAGTCAAACAATCGAGGTCACACATAGTCAAACAATCGAGGTCACACATAGTCGAACAATCGAGGTCACACATAGTCAAACAATCGAGGTCACACATAGTCGAACAATCGAGGTCACACATAGTCAAACAACCGAGGTCACGCATAGTCGAACAACCGAGGTCACGCATAGTCAAACAATCACGGTCACACATAGTCAAACAATCAAGGTCACACATAGTCAAACAATCAAGGTCACACATATTCAAACAATCAAGGTCACACATACAGTCAAAACAACATTCACATATACAAGGTTCACAAATTGGAGGCGGGTCTATAAACACAAGTATTACAAACACACAAACCATGTGACATTTACAGAAAAAAAAGAAAGTAAAACAGACTTTGTATGCCTATACATACACACAAACCACGTGGACATTTACAAAACAAAACAAAACGTGATATTTACAAAACGTTAATCAGGTTGTATTTACTATTTCATATATTACAGCAGGTTTATTGTAAAATGCAAATGCGTCTAATTGCACACCATCTTGCATTCCTCCATTATCCACCTCTGAGGTAAAAGTGGGCGGTCTATTTCCCATTTTCACAGGTGTGCGGTCTATAATTTTCCATTGATAAGCATGTAAGATTTCTTTGCCACTGACACGGTTTGATTGTCTGAATGGAACAATGTACGATGTAAATGTAAATTTAAATTGAAATTGAGTACCCTAAAGTGTCGGATGGATTGTCTGGAATACAGCTAAACGGTCACAAACTAGTGTTTATCTGTTGAAAAATATGCGGTTACCTTACCTTATGGCGATTATTTGATGTTAGAATTAATTCCCTGTTGTATTAGCAATCTGTGTTGATGGCATGCTTATTGCAGAGTTTTAACACTTCACCCGCTAAACACGACTATAATAGCCTTTGCGTCAATTGTAAATCCAGATCAGCCTGCGAGTAACTCACAGGCTGATCAGGGTTTACACTGTCTGATCAGGGTTTACAATGTCTGCTGATCAGTCATTTCCCCTTTGTCACATAAATGAAATAGCCTTAATTCAAAGAAAGAACAGTCCATTATATATATTTAGGGGGTTAAGGGTTAATTGTCATCAGAATAAGCGTCCAGAAAGGGTCTTGTAAGATGTATACTATTCTTTACTGTATAGCGTTTTAGTGGAAACAATATTTTATCAAATAATCGTGTTATACATTATATTATGTTAATAATAAAGACGATTTGAAAAAAAGCTTTTAAGAAAAACTTGTTTTTAATTAAAGTTACTCTCGTTTTCGTTCGTCACGTGATTCCTAAACAGTTGTAATAATTGTTTAAATAATCGCAGTTTCGTTCTTAAAAAATAAAGGAACATGTTTTGCTGTCTTTTTAACAATTATTGAGTATACGGTATTATTTTGGGCCATTAAACAGTGTTTGATCTTGTCTAACCAATGGTCGTATCGTTCGTAATGCCATGTTACAACTTAAGGTAGACAATACCCTGTCAAGTATTTCCAATTTGTAAGCAATTCCATTTTCTATTCTTTACGATCACCACTGTCCATTTGAATGAGTTGCTACAAATGTCGTTTTATGCAGACAATCGAATAATAAATTGACTGAATTGCTCCCTTAAGGCTACTACATTGTTATAACTGAAACAGTATCTTTATACAAGGGAACTAAACATCAAAGAGAACATTTGCCTTATGTAATTTGATTAAAGAAATTATTTTTCGCTGGGACAAAAAAGTGACATTTGGTGATTTCGAATGTTTGCGAATTAGCATTTTTTTCTTCTAACTATAAAAGCTTTTAATCGATGATTCAGGACGACAGTTGTCTCACGTGGTGGTTGTTACGGACAGTCACGTGGTCGTTGTTCAACAGTCACGTGGTCGTTGTTACGGACAACCGTGAGCTGGACAGCAGTAAGCATATAATAGGTAATACTGTAAGCATCCCATGTAGTACCTCCGCTTGAAAACTAATACAGAGCGGAAACAGTGTATCACACATTTAACTGTATGGGGTTTTACGGAGTACCAACACAAACATGTTATATGGCGCCAAATTGGCAGAAATAAATAATTTCATAACATAACATTTGGTGTGGGAGTGTAATAACACCATTAAATATTTTCGATATTCCACTAGTGGCTTAACATAACGTTAATGACGTCATGGACGTCACGTTTATGTACGTTTTCTGACGTAATATGACGTTATAAGTTATATGTAATAAATAGAATATAACATTCGTTCTCATTCATTATTGAATTTATTAAACTCGTAAGCAAAAATGATATAATGCGAGGCTCTTTGATATAATGCGAGACAAGAACCTCGCATTATATCATTTTGGCTAACTCGTTTAATAAATCAATAATGAATGAGAACGAATGTTAGAACTCGTTTAATAAATTCAATAATAAATGAGTACTCATATAAGATCCTCTATGTACAAGGATGTAGTATACATTTTGCGAAATAAAGTTCTATCAACTAATTGACTATATTCCGTAGGAAAAAGAAAAAGTACTTTTACCGATTGGTGAAAGAAATAATAATACGCCGGTTAGTTAATCAATAATGCGAGAGATACGAGACAGCCAAGTCACGCAGTCGGCATACCATCTATTTTCAGCCATTAGTATTCAGATCGGGCAATATTTTATTAACTGAAGAGCATTATTTTCTGCGGAACTATTTAGTTGTGCGGATTGATTACTCGTCCGGCCCCTAATCCAGTTTAATAGCTACTTCGCTACAAATGGGCGTCAATAGTAATTGTTGGCAACAATATTTGCAATTTAAGTTGATTTGTATCGCAATTGTGGGCAAATAAAGTGGTACATCTCAACATCTTCTGAATTGCATTGCTATTTGCATTGTGTATAAAATTGCGCAATGGGTGACGTTTTATAAATTAAAATGTGTTTTATTTTTAAAACAGGTGTTGTTTTCTTGTATTTAAAGGGAAATTACGGACACTTTGATTGATTAAAACCGTTTACACAATGTACGAGAAAATAGACGTATTGAATAAAATTTAGAACTGTGAGAAAAGAATTTTGCAAATTTGAAATTTCTCACACACAAAAAAATGCATCTTTGAGTAAAAGCCTGTTTTTTTATTAAGGTGTTGAACCATAGTTGCATATGAACTCAATATAGTTTTGAAGTAATATGTTCGACAAATGACTGCATCAGTAGAAAGCACTACTATTTATGTTATGAACCAACCAACATCGTTACTCTCGTGTTCTGGGATGGTTGGGAGTGGGTGCGAAACATATTGATAAATTGATAAAACAAAACAACAAAGCTAAGTTCATATTGACGTCATTTCGAATTTTTCAAATTCATCACTGATATTCGGCAGGTGCCCTCCTGATTTTTCAGGACTTCATCCGCGGTGCGGTAATTCGGTGTGCATATAATCCTAATACATTTAGGGATTCACGAACCTTTGGGGACCCTTTTAAAAATACATAGAAATATAAAACACACATTTGAGGAAAGTTTGGTGCTTTTGTCCGGCGTGTCTAGATTGGGTCCTAAACCTGGGGTTTGGTCCCTAACTATACTGAAAGGAAAAAGAAACGCAGGGTGCGTATTTCCGCTATTTATTGCATATACTGCACACTTAATTCCATATATATTCCAAGGAAATCCCAAGATGTTTTGTAAAAAACAAAAGTGCAGTTAGTAAGAGAAAGGACACAACTGTGATGTTGTAGACGTTTTAATCACAGTACACGTTGTAACAAGAAATTCATAAATGCTGAAGTTCCTCTTTGAACAATTGAGCCAGTTCAGTACGGTATTTAATGTTAAGTGATTGCAACATTTAAAGCCTAAGTTTGCTCACCTGCTTGAGCCAAATGCGCATTCTGACGATAATGAAACTTTAAAGGGGTAACCATTGGTGTGTTCAGTGCTGTTTAAACCTTCTTTCTAAATGGACAGGCCTAATGTCGCCCTTTACCATTCGATTAGCAGTAGCATATTAAACATACAATATATAGCGGAAATACGCACTCTGCGTTTCTTTTTCCTTTCAGTATATATATATGCAAATCACCTGACCGGACTACTTTTTCCCACATAATTCCAAGCGCCAAACACGAGAGATGATACTAGTACCGATCGAGGGCGAGAATGAGCTAAGTTCAGTGCAGCGGTCTCCGGTCTCTGTCTGACTCGGACCAAAGCTGGACAACATTGAATGACAATAGGGTCGGAGTGAGGTTTTGTGCACCCTAGAACCTGTTTTGAACCCCCCAGCGGCCATTGTGCCACTGGCCGTTCCAAGGCGGTAGTCCTGTTGTCAACTCGTTTGTGTTTGTAACGTCATATGGCTGCTTCTTATTAACAGTGTAATTCGTGTTTGTTTGTGTTTGTGACGTCATATGGGTGCTTATTAACAGTGTAATTCGTGTTTGTTTGTGTTTGTGACGTCATATGGCTGCTTATTAACAGTGTAATTCGTGTTTGTTTGTGTTTGTGACGTCATATGGCTGCTCCTTATTAACAGTGTATTTCGTGTTTGTTTGTGTTTGTGACGTCATATGGCTGCTTCTTATTAACGGTGTAATTAGTGTTTGTTTGTGACGTCATATGGCTGCTTCTTATTAACAGTGTAATTCGTGTTTGTCTGTGACGTCATATGCTGCTTCTTATTAACGTTGTAATTGTCGTCTGTTTTAATGCGTGTTTTGGTTGACTGTGTTCTGAGAAAGCTACATTTCCTGTTCCACTTTAATACAGCTACATTTCCTGTTCCACTTTAATACAGCTACATTTCCTGTTCCACTTTAATACAGCTACATTTCCTGTTCCACTTTAATACAGCTACATTTCCTGTTCCAATTTAATACAGCTACATTTCCTGTTCCACTTTAATACAGCTACATTTCCTGTTCCACTTTAATACAGCTACATTTCCTGTTCCACTTTAATACAGCTACATTTCATTTTTCATCTTTAATACAGCTACATTTCCTGTTCCACTTTAATACCTACTTTTAAATGTATACATGAATGTTTATGATACTGGTAACATTCTCTATTTTAGCCTGCTTTGTTTCCCATTACATGTTTTGAGTACTAATTTGACTATGTTTCTGTATAAACAAATGTTATTACATTATTTGACTACATATAATATATTTGGTTACAAAACGACGCCAGTGACAACCAGTGTTTGCGAGGAAAACTGCATTTTATGTAACCAAACCTTAAATAACCATTACGATAATGGAGCTGGTGCTATTTCAATGATGGGCAGATAATTAACATGTCCTTAACACACCACATCTTCTGAAAGACAATCCACGATTCTATACTATTCTGATGCTCTAATTCCCGCCAGCAAACTAGCGGTTGTTGTGTTTTTGACATGTTGGCGAGATTTCGAGCTATTTTGCCGTTTTATGACTAGATCTGACTGCGCTAAAAGAATGGACTCCGACGATTATGATAGAAGGGTTTAACTTTCAAACTGTTTTTCGTGGTGCGCGCATGGGGCGCTTCGTGCAAGATGTATAGACCTCTCATCGGGTGGGGTAACTTTAGTGTGTATAAATAAAACCCAAACCCAATAGTTTTGTTATTTCTATACATAGGGTTCCCAATGCATGTGAGGTACTATTGTATGGAGGATATAAGTGTACGATTTTCAAGTGTTTGTTTGTATAAACATATATTTTCATACATTTTCATAAAAAGCGATCGGCGTTTTGGATTGATGCATGCTATTTTTTGATAGAGTGATGTATATGGTAGTTCATTTAAACTGTTATTGGTTTTTAAAAACAACAGAAGTGTTTTCATGTATTACACATAGAATGACTGTTAACGTCTATGCCGTGTGTAGACGCTGTTCTGTGTAGATGCTACATATGTGTGTTCATGCGGATTTACATTAAATAGTGTCGTCGCTTTCGAATTATTGCCAATATATGCCATACATGGGAGTGTATTCTTGTGAATTTAATATACAAACAACACGTTCTAAAATAATTAGGAACTACGAAATTTGCTTAATTATTGCTAAATATTTTTGTATTTAATGTTATTAGCGACTTTCAATAACAAAACAATTTTTTTCTCGCTCGGTCACCTATTTGCTGAGGACACTGTATATGTTAGAAGCTGTTGTGTACACATCTTGACATACTGTAAAATATATATGAAAACATATATAATTCAAACTATTGTTAAGCGACAGTTAATAAAGCAAAGAGACATTCAAAGACATAACTTATTGAACAGTTTGTTTAGTATTATTATAAATCCTTAAACAATCGATAGTTAATGAAGTTACACAATCTATATATACCAGGAATGATAGGTAATGAAGTTACACAATCTATATATACCAGGAATTGTATTTTACAACAAAAGCATGAGGTATTCAACAACACAGAATCGGTATTTTATTTTACAGATGAAAACATAGTATTTTATTCAAAGGTTAAATATGTTATTCATGGCATTTTATTTAACAGTAACACATGGTGTTTTATTCAACAGTTAAATGATGCTTAATTCAACAGTAAACACATGGTATTTTTTTCAACCATAAAACTATAATATTTTATTTAACAGAAGAAACATTGTATTTTATTAAACAAAACAATATGATATTTAATTCAACGTTTCATTTTATAGCATTCACATAGTAAACTGTTTATTCTACAGTGCAAAAAAAAAACATGTTCTTTTTCCTTTCTTGTTTCAATAGTAAACATGTGGTAATTAATTTAATTCAGCAGTAAACATGTTTCTTTTTATTCCTGGCATTTATTCAACAAAGGAAATATTATACTACTCAACAATACACATGTTAAAACAATGTATACAGCAGAAAGCATGTTATTTTATTTTATAACACAAGATATTTTATTTAACATCAAAACATGGAGTTTTAGTCTAAAACATTGTATATGATTTAACAACAGAACATTTGGTATTTTATTCAACAACAAAAACACGGTGTTTGTTTAAACATGGTAGTTCTCTGGAGTATTTTGATACTGTGAACTCTACCAAATTGACCTATATAGGATGACTTAATAAACATTTATGATAAATTAGTCATTCATATTCATCTCTCTATTAAGATCGCTTTATTTATCAGTATGTTCAAATAAAATGATAATTTCAGAGCAGTGTATATACATCAAACCCCGTTATCAAACAAATACCCTCATTTTTCATGAAAACTAAATTAATGCGGACACCAAACATAAAGATGTGAAGAGCTGAGAGCAATATTTCATTATTTATATCAAAATCTGGCCTCTCATCAAATAGCAGTCAATCGTGTTTGGTAGATTAAGTAATAAACACGAGATAGGAGGCTGTCCGTTACAATCGGTTCAAGTATTTAATATAAACAAAACTGTAATTCTTCCGGACTGTTTATAATAACTGGATAACATTCATAGTGTTCACTTTCAAGGGACATATTATAATCTTGATTTGTCTAAAACTCGCGGCAGTCCGTTAGTTTTCTACATAATTTGGATATTTGCAATTAATATTTTAATATTAATTATTAGAATAGTACAAAGCAAATTGTGTTTACATATCACTAATTACTGATGATATTGTACCAATAAGACATTTACACATATGGTACAATAAGAATAGAAAATGAACACTCAGAATTCAGGCTTAACGATTTAGACGCTAATCTGATTGCTCATACAGTCCTAAATATTGCCGTGTTTCCCATTTAAGATGAGGTCAAATATTAGTAATTAACCTTTCATAACACAACTGAATTATAAAATATCAACCGTATTTATAAATAATTCAGACTTACAATAAAATAAAATAAATACAAACACTAACACATCTTTATCACCAGTTAGTGTTTGTATTTATTTTATTTTATTGTAAGTCTGAATTATTTATAAATTGCAACTGTTTTTTCTCGGATAAGAGCGTATAGATTGATTTATTAAACAGAGGAAAATGAAGTTTAATTAATTAAACATATTAAGTGTTTATAAATCCGAAATGACAATAATAGATCAATTGATAACAAACCGTTTTTACACTTTAATCCCTAGTTTCAGTGGGATTCACTCACCTTTTTCAAGGATCTACACTAATTAACATTGTCTTCACTAATTAACATTGTCTACACTAATTAACATTGTTGAAAAATGTGGCTCAATTCCACTGAAACGTTGGATTAAAATGTAAAAAGAGAACTGAGTGCAATTAAGCATAAACATATAAATAATTAATGCATTTGGACACCGTCCTGCATACAGAATTCACTTTGTAAAATTGTGCGTAGTATTAAAATTGCGTAGTATTAAAATATCATTAGTACTCAACACATATTTACACAAAAAATACGTCTCGTTGCTCGTTTTTTTTTTGTTTTTTTCCGTTACATGTTTAGATATTTTTTAGAAAAAATACGACAACGTAATCTAAACTTGTTTTAAATATCTAAAAGTAAAATAGGAAACAATTGATATGTTGACATTTGATGTTCTGATTTTCTAGATTTATTTATAGCTAAACAACATTATTTATTACAAAAAAAATCTGTACTTATTCAGTTTTAATATGTAGTATGTACAAACCCAGCAGCGTTAAAGGGACACGTGGCAATCTTGTATGATGCATTACGCTAGAATCTAGATTCAACAACAAAAGCAAGGTGTTTATGCAATTCCTATATAGGTTTACCACCACTAATTACATGTAAGCCTCCGAGGTGTATAATTACATGTAAGCCTCCGAGGTGTATTCGAATGTAGTTCCTATAATAAAAAATAATCCCCCCTTTTTTGATGAAAACGGGCATTAAAAGTAGGGGAAAACTGCCCATTTCTATTCGATTTTGTAGTTGTATTTATAAGAAGCGTATTAATAAGTTTTACTGGATCACTGATGAACATTTTCGAAATGTTGACTCTATGCTTACACTTTGAGAGCCATGAAAACAGTCAATCAATGAAAACAGCTGTACCTTGACCTGTTTAGTAAACAAACAAAAACTTTCTTACATGTGACCCCACCTTTTCTGGTGATTTTTCAAGTGGAAAATTAGTTTTCTGTATGAACATTACACTGCTGCATTATCCATAATTTGCAGCAAATCATTAATATGTGACATATGGCGTCTATGTGGAAAATAATTAGTGGTATAATACCTATAACTGTTTGCATGTCATTAGAAAGTGTTTGGGCACGGTTCCCGGATTCCTATGTATCCTCTTTAAAACAAACTGATGGGACGCCGCGACTTTTAAACAAATCAAGATTGCCGTGCGTCCCTTTAAAGTGAAAACTATATGAATGTTATCCAGTTATTATAAACTATCCGGATTTTTTTTATTTCTATTAAATTTATCATAATATTAATCCAGTATCATTTACCCGTTTGCATATTATTAAATCAAATTTTAAGTTTTTTATATTTTATCCCGTTATTCTAAGACAGTTTTAAATATTTTATTGGTGCACTATAATCAACAGTTATATAGTAATATGCATAAACAAACTTCGTTAATCAACTCCTATAATTAATTTTGATGATTGAAAAGATGCAAATTTTGTAGAAAAACTAACGGGACGCCACAAGAAATCAAGAATGTCGTGTGCCCCTTTAATATGCCCTATCGTTTTTTATTCATGAAACAGTAATATATAGTTGCATTAGCTATTCTAATATTTCAAACTATTTTAATAAAATGCAATTAAACTAAATTAAGATAATCAAAGGTCGTGCACTGTGAGATTGTGAGTATTTCGGAAGTTTATATTTTAGCACTTTTTCCAATTTTAAGTTTTTATTCTCACATGCTTACCGTGTTTTGTAAATGTTCTTCATTATTACAGTCTCACATAAAATCTGCTATAAACATATTTTCCGACAATTTAGACCACACTAATATATTAGATCCATCTCTTTTCTTATGTTTTAATGACAAAATCCATTTATTTCATCGCCGTTAAGCCATAAGGCGCATATACTTTTAAAATCTTGATCCTTATCACCAAATTTATCATAATATTTTGGAGATATTAGAGTATGAAAAATGTGATAAATCAGAGAAATATCGTGTTTTTGTCGGCTTATATGTTCCAGCGCCACGGGGATGGAGTTAAAGATTTATAAAAGTGGCGCCGTCCAGAAATAGGGGGCACAGCGTAAGGGCTGTCTGAAACAGGAGTACTAACAAAGGACGGCATATGCGATACATACGTCCACACATTAAGTCCACCTTTACCACCCCCAAACACGTGAATGAAATGAACGAATGAAAACAAATGAATGAAAATTAATGAATGGAATGATGTCTAACGGCTCATCAACACTATAGGTTATTAAGAGCTGAGAGAGAGAGAGAGAGAGAGAGAGAGAGAGAGCCCCAGAGAGAGAGAGAGAGAGAGAGAGAGAGAGAGAGAGAGAGAGAGAGAGAGAGAGAGAGAGAGAGAGAGGCAGGACCGTCCTCAGCCGACGGACGAGGCTAAGGGAAAGTGTTTTGCCCAAGACACCGAGTATGACTCCGGTGAAGATTGAACCCGTGTCCTCCGGTTTCACATCCTGAAAGCACTGTGACACTTTTTACATCCCAATATGACTGCAACATTTTTGTTTCAAAGAACATGAAAGGAGACACAATTAAGCATTTGAGAAATGACGGTCATACTGAATGACGATTAGCAACGAAAAATACATATTGAAAAAGAACCACACACTGAACAGTATGACAAAGGGAATCCTGTTAGGGCCATCGCGGTCTCGCTTTTTTAATTTCTCGAGATTGCGAGAATGCGAAAGAAATAAATTTCGAATGCTCGTCCTATTCTACTATGAAAAAGACGCAAACCAAACTCCGTGCAAACCTCGTGATTTTATCGCATTTTCATTTTGACGAGATTGCGAGAATGCTAAATAAACTACGGAATCCTGTTAGGGCCATCGCGATCTCACGTTTTCAATTTTTCGAGATTGCGAAATAAATTTCGCATTCTCGTCCTGTTCTACATTGAAAAAAAAACACGAAGTTTGCAAGCCAAACTTCGTGCAAACATCGCGATTTTATCACGTTTTCATTTTGAAGATATCGCGAGAATTCGCAATAAATCTCGCATTCTCGCCGTATTCTACAATGTAAAAAACGCGAGGATTGCACATCAAACTTCGTGCAAACCTCGTTATTTTATATCGGCCTACTCTACAATGAAAAAAACGCGAGAATTACGCGAAGTTTGGGTTAGCAGACTCGCGTTTTACCAGAAGGCGAAAACAAGAAAATATTACTTATTCTCGGAATCTAGTCAGAATAAAATCGTGAGGTTTGCACGAAGTTGGATTTGCAATCCTCACGTTTTTTTCATTGTAGAATAGATCGATATAACATCGCGAGGTTTGCACGAAGTTGGATGTTCAATCCTCGCGTTTTTTTCATTGTAGAATACGGCGAGATTGATTTCGCATTCTCGCGATCTCGTCAAAATGAAAACGCGATACAATCGTGAGGTTTTTTTTCAATGTAGAAAAGGACGAGAATGCAAAATTCATTTCGCAATCTCGCAAAATTTAAAACGCGAGATCGCGATGGCCCTAACAGGATTCCGTATACGGGTTTCAGAGAGAAGTTGCTTAATACATCAATGCATAATTCACGTATTCTTGGAAGCAATCTGGAATATTTGACGACCGATAACAAAAAATATGTGTTTTGAAACGTATTTTAGTTTAGTTTACTAGTATGTTAGGTAACGGCAGCCATCATGGACAATTGGCGGTGACAAAACAATCCGTGAACGGACAATACCCAAGGAACGTGTTGGTCGATTATCTTAAAATATTTGTTTCAGAGGTGACGTTCTCATATAACTCTATGTACAGTTCGGGTTACATAGGGTAAGAGTGAGGGTTGGTGCTCCCTAGAGCCTGGTTTAAACCCCAGAGGCCTTTTTTGTCACTGACCGTTCCAAGGATATATAGGCTATACTATACATATCTCCTTTCCAATACACTATACATATCCCTTATCCTATACATAGCCTCTATCCTATACATAGCCTCTATCCTATACATAGCCTCTATCCTATACATAGCCTCTATTTTATACACTATAAATGACCTCTATCCTATACATAGCCTCTATCCCATACATAGCCTCTATTCTATACATATCCTCTATCCTATACATAACAACTATACTATACATATCCTCTATCCTATACATAGCTTCTATCCTATACATAGCCTCTATCTTATTCATAGCCTCTATCCTATACACTATACATAGCCTCTATCCTATACATAGCCTCTATCTTATACACTATAAATAGCCTCTGTCCTATACACTATACATAGCCTCTATCCAATACATAGCCTCTATCGTATACACTATAAATAACCTCTATCCTATACACTATACATAGCCCCTATCCTATACATAGCCTCTTTCTATACATAGCCTCTATCCTGTACATAGCCTATATCCTACACATAGCCTCTATCCTATACATAGCCTCTATCTTATACACTATAAATAACCTCTATCCTATACACTATACCTAGCCTCTATCCTATACATAGTCTCTATCCTATACATAGCCTCTATCCTATACATAGCCTCTATCCTATACATAGCCTCTATCCTATACATAGCCTCTATCCTATACATATCCTCTATCCTATACATAGCCTCTATCTTATACACTATACATAGCCACTATCCTATACATAGTCTCTATCCTATACATAGCCACTATCCTATACATAACCTCTATCCTATACATAGCCTCTATCCTATACATAGCCTCTATCCTATTTACACTATACATAGCCACTATCCTGTACATAGCCTATATCCTACACATAGCCTCTATCCTATACATAGCCTCTATCTTATACACTATAAATAACCTCTATCCTATACACTATACCTAGCCTCTATCCTATACATAGTCTCTATCCTATACATAGCCTCTATCCTATACATAGCCTCTATCCTATACATAGCCTCTATCCTATACATAGCCTCTATCCTATACATAACCTCTATCCTATACATAGCCTCTATCCTATACATAGCCTCTATCCTATACACTATACATAGCCTCTATCCTATACATAGCCTCTATCCTATACATAGCCACTATCCTATACATAACCTCTATCCTATACATAGCCTCTATCCTATACATAGCCTCTATCCTATACACTATACATAGCCTCTATCCTATACATAGCCACTATCCTATACATAGTTTATATCCTATACATAGCCACTATCCTATACATAACCTCTATCCTATACATAGCCTCTATCCTATACACTATACCTAGCCTCTATCCTATACATAGTCTCTATCCTATACATAGCCTCTATCCTATACATAGCCTCTATCCTATACATAGCCTCTATCCTATACATAGCCTCTATCCTATACATATCCTCTATCCTATACATAGCCTCTATCCTATATATCCTATACATAGCCACTATCCTATACATAGTCTCTATCCTATACATAACCTCTATCCTATACATAGCCTCTATCCTATACATAGCCTCTATCCTATACACTATACATAGCCTCTATCCTATACATAGTCTCTATCCTATACATAGCCTCTATCCTATACATAGCATATATCCTATACATAGCCTCTATCCTATACATATCCTCTATCCTATACATAGCCTCTATCTTATACACTATACATAGCCTCTATCCTATACATAGCCTCTATCCTATACATAGCCTTATCCTATACATAGCCTCTATCCTATACATATCCTCTATCCTATACATAGCCTCTATCCTATACATAGCCTTTATCCTATACATAGCCTCTATCCTATACATAGCCTCTATCCTATACATAGCCTCTTTTCTATACATAGCCTCTATCCTATACATAGCCTCTATCCTATACATAGCCACTATCCTATACATAGCCTCTATCCTATACATAGCCTCTATCATATACATAGTCTCTATCCTATACATAGCCACTATCCTATACATAGCCTATATCCTATACATAGCCTATATCCTATAAATAGCCTCTTTCTTATACACTATACATAGCCTCTATCCTATACATAGTCTCTATCCTATACATAGCCACTATCCTATACATAGCCTATATCCTATACATAACCTATATCCTATACATAGCCTATATCCTATACATAGCCTCTATCTTATACACTATACATAACCTATATCCTATACATAGTCTCTTTCCTATACATAGCCACTATCCTATACATAGCCTATATCCTATACATAGCCTATATCCTATACATAGCCTATATCCTATACATAGGCTCTATCATATACATAGCCTCTATCCTATACATAGCCTATATCCTATACATAGGCTCTATCATATACATAGCCTCTATCCTATACATAGCCTCTATCCTATACATAGCCTATATCCTATACATAGCCAATATCCTATACATAGCCTCTATCCTATACATAGCCTCTATCCTATACATAGCCTCTATCCTATACACTATAAATAACCTCTATCCTATACACTATACATAGCCTCTATCCTATACATTGTCTCTATCCTATACATAGCCTCTATCCTATACATAGCCTCTATTCTATACATATCCTCTATCCTATACATAACAACTATCCTATACATATCCTCTATCCTATACACTATACATAGCCTCTATCCCATACATATCCTCTATCCTATACATAACAACTATCCTATACATATCCTCTATCCTATACATATCTTCTATCCTATACATAGCCTCTATCCTACACATAGCCTCTATCCTATACATAGCCTCTATCCTATACATAGACTCTCTCCAATACATAGCCTCTATCCTATACATAGCCTCTATCCTATACATAGCCTCTATCCTATACATAGCCTCTATCCTATACATAGCCTCTATCTCTATCCTATACATAGTCTCTATCCTATACATAGCCTCTATCCTACACATAGCCTCTATCTTATATACTATAAATAACCTCTATCCTATACACTATACATAGCCTCTATCCTATACATAGCCTCTATCGTATACATAGTCTCTATCCTATACATAGCCTCTATCCTACACATAGCCTCTATCTTATACACTATAAATAACCTCTATCCTATACACTATACATAGCCTCTATCGTATACATAGTCTCTATCCTATACATAGCCTCTATCCTATACATAGCCACTATCTTATACATAGCCTCTATTCTATACATATCCTCTATCCTATACATAGTCTCTATCCTATACATAGCCTCTATTCTATACATAGCCTCTATCTATCCTATACATAGCCTATATCCTATACATAGCCTCTATCCTATACATATCCTCTATCCTATACATAGCCTCTATTCTATACATAGCCTCGATTCTATACATAGCCTCTATCCTATACATAGCCTCTATCCTATATATCCTATACATAGCCTCTATCCTATACATATCCTCTATCCTATACATAGCCTCTATCCTATACATAGTCTCTATCCAATACATAGTCTATATCGGTCACATAGCCTCTATCTGTCACATAGCCTCTATCCTATACATAGCCTCTATCCTATACATAGCCTATATCCTATACATAGCCTCTATCATATACATAGCCTATATCCTATAGATAGCCTCTATCCTATACATAACCTCTATCATATACACATAGCCTCTATCCTATACATAGTCTCTATCCTATACATAGCCTATACATAGCCTCTATCCTATACATAGCCTCTATTCTATATATAGCCTCTATCCTATACATAGCCTATATCCTATACACAGCCTATATCCTATACATAGCCTTTATCCTATACATAGCCTATATCCTATACATAGCCTCTATCATATACATAGCCTCTATCCTATACATAGCCTCTATCCTAATCATAGCCTCCATCCTATACATAGCCTCTATCATATACATAACCTATATCATATACATAGCCTCTATCCTATAATAATAATAATAATAATAATAATAATAATAATAATAATAAAAATAAAGACTTTATTTAACGAGAGAACTCATTTGAAACTAGTCAATCTTCCA
>JAWPHD010013858.1:0-65260 GCA_037043455.1 Cyrtodaria siliqua | reverse complement strand
AGCACGCCTCCCACTGCCAGTCCCCCCTTACCCCCCCCACCACCCCCCCCACCCACAACTCACCCCCCCCCCACCACCCCAACCCAGCCACCCCTGCATTTCCCCCCCAAGCCTACAAAAATACCCCAAAAATCACTCCCACAACCCAATAACTCCAAGACACCACCCCAGACACATACCAACCACCAATAACAGACCCAACCACCATACCAACCACCACCTACCGC
Organism: Cyrtodaria siliqua; assembly: GCA_037043455.1. Classification (NCBI taxonomy): domain Eukaryota; kingdom Metazoa; phylum Mollusca; class Bivalvia; order Adapedonta; family Hiatellidae; genus Cyrtodaria; species Cyrtodaria siliqua. Next base: position 65,033 of record JAWPHD010013858.1, on the reverse strand, counting down.
TCCCTACCCCCCACCCCCACTATCCACCCAACAACAACCCCATACTCCCCGGGGACCACCCAACACCACCCTCCAAAACCCCCCACCCCCACACACCACACACCCCCAACCCCACCCCACCCCCCACCCAATCCCACACATAACCCTCACTCCTACCCCCCCCCCCCAACCACCCGCCCCATACCAACACCCCCCATCCAAACACTCCTCCCCCCCCCCACCTCAATCCGCAAAACCACACTAAACACAAACACCAACCCCCAACCCCCTCCCCCCCACCCACCCCCATCAGAACCTAACACCACCCCCACAGGCCCCTATACTCAAACCCACCCCACCCCACACTCCCATCCCCCCTCCACCACTCGGCGCCTCCCTGACACCACCCCCAACCAAACCCCCCACGCACCCCCACCCAACCACAACCCACCCCCCCCCCCCCCCACCCCCGCCCACCCACCCCCCACCCCTCCACACCCGCCCCTCGATAAGACACCTACCAGACAACTACGCAACAACAAACGAGGAGGCGGAAAAGCGACTTCGTATGAGTATTTACCTAAGGTGAAGTTTGAGAAAATAAAGCAAAATATGACCTTGACCTTGGTATTTTTTTGTCGGTCCAGCGATGTCCACCAATGCCAATAATACATATGAACCAAGTATCAAAGACATAAAGTTCAACAATCACATAAAGTGACCTGAGGTAAGTTACCTAACCAAGCTTAAGTTTGGGAAATAACGTAAAATGTTACCTTGACCTTGGTAATTTTGTCGTTCAGTGATGTTCCCACAATGCCAAAAATACATATGACCAAGTATCAAACAAAATTAAAGTTATCAGAAAAGTTAACTGAGGTTAACTTACCTAACCACCTTGACCTTGTACTTTTTGTCGTTCAGCGATGTCCACCCATGCCAATAATACTTGGGCCGAGTATCGAAGACATAAAAATGAGGCAATCACATAAGTTAACTGGGTTTAAGTTACCTAACCAATGTTAAGTTTTGGGAAAATAAAGCAAAATATGACCTTGACCTTGTAATTTTGGCATTACATGACGTCCCTTGACCCAATAAAACATCTGAAAAAAGTTTCAGAAAATCTGAGCAGCAGTTGTTGGGATATAGTTGATCTAAAATGTGGCCGCCTTTGCCTCCGCGAAAATGACCGCTATGTCTCGCTACCCCACTATCGTGGGTGAGACAAAAATGAGGCAATCACATACAGTTAACTGAGGTAAACTTACCTAACCAAGGTTAAATTACCTAACCAAGGTTAAATTACCTAACCAAGGTAAGTTTTGGGAAAATAACGCAAAATATGACCTTGACTTTGGTACTTTTGGCATTATGTGATGTCCCTAGATCCAACAAAGCATCTGACAAGTTTCACGGAAAATTCAAGCAGCGGTTGCTGAGATTAGTTGATTTAAATGTGGCTGCTACCGCCAGAAAAGTGACTGCTATGTCAAAAAAAATCACACTTGTCACAGTGCAGATTCTTGGCATCAAGCATTTATGTGTATACTAAATGTATCTTCTATAGGGAAATACCAGGAGTCGAGGTAATCATTATAAAGAGGATCTTACATGAGTGACTGTGTATTATTGATTTTAATAAACGAGTTTATTAAAGTCAATAACACAGTCACGAATGTAAGATTCTGTTTATCACATAACCCACCTACGGCGTGATAGTTTCACTTTAATGTTGTCAATTTTCCTTATATACGGCGCAATTTGTAAGGCAAATCATGACGTTGTTTTTTTGCTTACATGACGTCGCTACAGTTACGCGGTTGTAAATGCGTTCGCCTTACAAATAATGCGACACCCTAACCAAATTTAACGTTACTAACGTTCATTTATGAAGTAAGATTTCAAATAATGATAAATAATTAAGGCGTCTGAACGTTCCGTATGATATACCATGAAAACAATTGGTATTAAAAGTTTTAACGGATACAAACACAGTGATTCGGTCCCCATTTGTATCTGTAATACACTAGTGTATGACAAGAAATAAGTCATGGCTTTACTGCACTCCCAGACCCCATGTTATGTGACAAAAAACAAAAGGGTTATAAATGAATGGTTAGGTTAAAACCTCATTTGATGAAGCTCACCAATATGCTTCCAGAACAAATGTGTACCCCATTTCACCTACAATACAATTTTCTTTAGAAAAATGAATTTAAAGCCTCTTCAAACATTTTTTGGACAACTGATATATATTATAAAATGAACAGTCGGGCAGATTTAACAATTTTGTCACATATATGCAAAGATGGAACTGTTTTAAACTTCAAACCCACTAAGTCTAAGGAGCCAGAAAGGAATTTTTATGGAACACTGATTTAGAGGCTGAATATACTCACCTGGCCACCTAGAGACTGTTGCCCTCTGTACAATATCCCTGCAGGTAGACTTGCAGTAGTCAGATGACAGAAACGTGTTGAACAGCGTTGATTTGCCAGAGTTGGTTGTCCCCACCAGATAAACTTGGCCTAGAAGTATGAGAATGATTTTTAAAAAAAAAATCCAAACTCCAGAAGGGGAATTTTGCACTGTTTTCATCTCAAAGGGGAATTTCTAAGAAACACAAATTAGTGTGATTTTTCTATGATTTAAGTGGCAGCAAGAATGTACCATTGCAAATGGCAAAACATTTTCCTGTATCATGTGTATTGGAGTTTAAAAACGTCAGATATTTAAAAAAAAAAAATTAAGAGGGGAATTTTTCACAGGAAAAGGGGAAACATATATACTTTTAGGGGAGGGGAATGGGGCCGAATTATGGCCCCAAAAGGAGCCAATTTGGCCTCAAAAATGGCCAAACAAGTGCCCTGGCTCACCAACACAAAAATGTTGCATGGTTCTAACAAACTTGTATGAACACATGAAAAAAATATATCTAGAATGGGCCTAGAACCTTCTCATCTGCTGAACTGCAAAGTTCTGCAAATTATCTTGTAAGGCCAAAAAAAAAAAAACTGTTTCCGGTGGCCCGACCGACCCTATTTTTAAGGGGCCGACCCTAAAACTTTTTATGAAATTTTTTTTTTAAAAAAAATTGTTCTGAACAATGATTTATCACAATATATCGAGGTAAACTGACATCACAGAGAAACTTTCAGTTGTATCATCAACTTGTACGGGATTTATGAGATAAATACACGTAGAATCTCACAATGTCTTGCTCCAAAAAAAAAAAAAAAAAAATGCCTGCAATAGGAAACACACATATTTATTTTTTTGGTCTAAACACTCCATTTATCGCTGGAGCCATGATCATCGTTTTCAGAGCACCTGAAACAATAACAGGGAAGTAGCACCTGAAACAATACAGGGTTCATGATAAAGACAAGAAAGCCGGCCTGTCAACATTAAGCGTCTCGCCTAAATTGCTGTCAAGAAATCAAAAGTCTTAAGTGGAAAAAACAACCACAAGAAAAAAGGGCACGAAAATTTCACTTGCCCGTGTGTTCCAGAATGGCCTTGATCATGTTGATGAATGATTAATATGATACTGAAGAAATAAGTAAAGTTGAAAGCATTTTAATACAGTATTTAAGATATATTTAAACAAATAATGTATGGTAATGAGGTCAATGCAAGTTTATGGACTGAGCAGTTGCAGGCAGTCAGACCTAGAGAAGATGTTAACAAAATGGTAGAGGAGAGATTTAAGTAAATGTAGAATAGAAGGAGAAGAGAACTAAAGCTTGTAAGCTCTATTTAGACAAGGCAAACCAACACCTGGTACAAATAGAGTCACAAAGGTAATACTGGACAATAAAAAACCAAGGAAGTTTCTATTGGCCAATGCTAAGTTCATATCAAAAGTGGATGACAAACATAAATAAGTCATAATCAGTCGAGACCTCACCGAAGTGCAGAGAGAGGAAAGACAAAAGAGAGTAGAGCAGAGGCGACCCAGAAACGTAGTGAAAGTGAGCATTTACAAGAAGAAATGGAGACTGAAGTCTGACTGCCCAGTCCATAAACTTCATATGGACCGAAGCACCACACATTATTTGTTATATCATACCGAATCTTATAAACAAAACAAAACAATGTCGTATATTTTACGCATTCAAAAATACAGCTCTTGGACTAGGGCCTGTCACTATCACTGAATAGCGACCGGACGATGTCACATTGTACAAAGAAGGAAATATGCAATTTGCAAATGAAGTATAATATATTAATATACAGGGTTCGACAGTAACTTTTTTAAACGGCTAGTCCGGAGGACTAGTGACTTCAAAAATCTAGTAGTCCTCCTGAGAAGTAGATGGTCCTTCCAAAAAACGGTGTATTTAGCAACAAAAAAAAACAGGAGAAAACTTCAAAATGAACAGTGCCAAACCCCTTTTCGTCTTGAAGACATGGAAGATACCAACTGAAATCGTAATTTATTTATTTTTTTCCGCTTTCTCCCCAGGCAGACTTTCATCAGGTTTAGATGCATTAGATGCATTTTCAACCCTAACCAACTTGACACATGTTGATCGAATGCAATATTATTCTGGTCTTCGTTTCATTTTGATTGAAAAATACTAATTATTCGACAATTACCCCAAACTTATTTTTCTGTCATACCCGCATTGAGTAACAAAACACAAAATCATTACCTAATCCATAGACATAGATAATTTTTTATGGCTATGACTAATCGTAGTATGCAGTACATTTCCGTGGATTTCTCTCGTCTATAAAGCAATCACAAACTCGCTTTATAGCAAACACATTTCTTTATTTCATAATTAGCCTTCAATAAAACACACAATAGAAGTTTGCTCTTTTGCTTATTGACGACCGACGCAAAGATGTTTTACAACTGTGCCGATGTCAATCATATAATTATAACCGCCTTTTAAATTTATTTATCGCAGGAGAAATCAGTTTCAAGAAATCTCGTCTAATCATAACCCCGCCCTTGCGTAAAAGTTTGTAGTACGATTTTTAATTATTCACCAAACGGAAAAAATACGACGGCTTTGATTGGTTTACCTAAAGAGAATGCGCACATGACCCCCACATGATCTAATCACGTGATCGCCTAACGAGCAAACATGACGGTTATATTCACATCATGCCTCAGGCAAACCAATAATGATCGATAATTAGGCTACTGCCCTGATTAGATAATAGTCGGGTTGTTATTTAATGGTAATGGGATTAAACACAAGGTACTTGTGAAACACGCGCTGACTGTGTATTTTAGAAGGTTTTGTTAATTATGAGGTTTATCACATTTGAAATTGCCGAAATTGATCCGAAAATGACGGCGACTCAAATTTCGCCCCACATGGATAGAAAAGTGAAGTCGGCCAAATCACAGGGAAGTTTTAAGCGACTTCGTCTAATCGAGTGACCCCGGCCCTATATATGAAATGTGTATTTTACGTCCGTAATATCTATAATGGGGCTCGAAAAATTACTAGTCCAACGGACTAGCCAACTTTCACGTTTAGGTAGTCCTCCTGAAAAACAGTAGGGCACAGGACTAGCGTTAGTGTCGAACCCTGTATATAATGTGAAAAACTTAACACAGTTTAACTGAATTTGAGTCAATGAATATTAAAGCAATTTTGAAGAAATTAGAATGTACGCACATGTAAATACAAACCTACCTTGTACTCCCCAGTTCTTCATTAATGTGTTGATCAACTCTTCCACACCATATCCAGTTTTGGCACTTATCAGGCACACATGTTTAATATTACTGTCTATTGGGTTCAGATTTGCCCGCAGACATTCATTTTCCAGCCGCTGCTTGAACCTGTTCAAATGACCTCTATCATCCTTTGGAAGCAAATCTACTTTATTTCCAACAATAATAATTGGTCTGTTTATACCAATTTGATTCAGATAATCATTTATAACACTGTTGCTGATATCTGTAACATCGACAACCATCACAACTACTGCCCTATCCTTTTTTATCCTCTTAACAATACTCTTATATGTTTGCTTACCAACCTCCACATCGATCAATTTGTTACCAAAACTGAGCAAAAGACAGCGCTGACAAAGTAATTTCCCTAAATCTGAAGGTCTTACTTCTTTGAATTTTTCTGCAGGCACATAGCCAGGGATTGCAGTGTTGTTACAATGCAGCAATGCTCCACAGCCACCACAGGGAACATCGGAAGCTGGATGAAGCGGATCTGGAGGACCAAACAGCATCTTTTTATGATCCAACTCTTCTGAGTCAGGCAAATCTGGAATGTCTTTAAGCAGTTTTTCTTTCATTTTCTTTAATTGTTCTATGTCAAACCGTATATCCTCAAGACGTTCTTTTACTTCTTCTAAAGAACTGTCTTCAGGCGTGACACTTATATGCTCTTCGGGGTAGTCCATGTAGTTCAGGGCCAACGGCCAGACCATGTCATCTTTAGCTGTGCCAGTCGCAGGTGTGTTTGAATCATTCGCTAGTTTTGGACCATCTTTCTTATGAACTGAATAAGTTCTAGAAGTATTTGTAAACAATGCCTTATTTCCGCAAGATCTTTTCCAAATGATGTGTCTATAACTGGACTTGTATATATACAATCCTACTTTACATGAATTATGAGCCATATTATGCTATAATGTCATCAACTGTAAATGAATAACAAATTATCATGATTATCAGTGTCGCAAGCGTCAACATTGTCGCGAAATCACATGACGCTATTACTTGTTTTAGAAACTGAGGGTTTTTAAGACATGTTATGGCCAATATTGATTACTTTTCAATATGCATATTAACTATGCGTGGTTGAATCTTCTTGACACTAAGTAAAACACGACACATACAGAAGAATAAAACCAGCAACAGCAAAAAACGTGCGGCTGTTTTCCACAATTTGGGCTAGTTCTAAAAGCCGGGACATATGGGTAGGTATAAAACGCGGACTAACACGCGCGGACTAGTGGACTGCGGATCAGTATGGTATAAAATGCGGACTGGTATTTTGCGGACCATGTACATAGATGGGACAAATAATGCAAATATTTTGGTCAGCAAATATTAAAGCTAGACGTTCATGAAACAAAATAAGTCTTGTGGTGTTTTTGCTTTTGCCAATATACTGGTTTACCCTCAGTCATGAGTATTAACACCAGTGAGTGCTAGAGGAAATTTTAGTGGAAAACGAAAAAGGTGAGATAGAGTAGAAGGATTAGTAAAGATAGAAGGAAGTACAGAGAGGGAAAGAGTAAAGAAGATAGAAGAGTGTTTAAAAATTAAATGAGGCGCGAGTGTTGGGTCTTCAAGACCTGGGTCTTGAAGGAATCCAACGACTCTGCCAGGCAGGTGTTAACGGGTAGCTGGTTCCATTGCACAACGGTTCGCGGGAAGAAAGAAAATCGTGTGTAGTCCTTGTCAGCCCTTAGCTGATGATACTGGTGTTGGCGTCTACCTGAGCCTCTGGTGAGGTATTCATCCTCATTTATGGCTACTAAATTATTACGAATCTTGTAAAGCATACATAGTCTAGAGTCAGCTCGTCTTTGCTCGAGAGATCTCCACTCCAGATCGTGCAACATGTCAGTAACACTAGATGTGTTATGATACCTATTTGTGACCCATCTCGCTGCTCTTCTCTGCACCATTTCAAGTTGGTGGACTAGTCTATGATTGGATAAGTCACCTACCTTGTCTTTAGTGGTGGACTTAGGGTCCCATACAGTGGAACAATATTCCAATTTGGGGAGAACAAGGGATCTATAGGCCCTTTCTTTAATAGTCTGTGAGCCAATTTTGATGTTGCGTTTCAGAAAACCTAGAGTCTGGTTTGCTTTTGAAGAAACAGAACTAATGTGTTTATTCCACTTTAAGTCGTGGCTAATGCTAACACCAAGATACTTCATCAGAGGGACGGATGAGAGTGTGTGTCCATGAAGGGAATACTTATGTAGTGTAGGAGCTCTTTTAGTAGTGATGTGAATCAATTCACATTTTTCAGGGTGAAAAGCCATTTGCCAGTCTGCTTCCCATAGTTCAAGGCTGTGTAGATCGTCTTGAAGTTTTTTGCAATCGCCCTGAGTGTGTATAGATAGGTACAACAGCGTGTCATCTGCGAAAAGACGGACTGTACTGTGAGTGACATACTCTGGGAGGTCGTTTATGTAGACCAGAAATAGAGCTGGCCCAAGGACAGACCCTTGAGGGACGCCTGAAAGTACTGGGACTGACGAAGAAGATTTTCCTTCAAGTACAACTCGTTGGGAACGACCACTAAGAAAAGAACCAATCCAGCCCAGGGTTGCGCCCTTCACGCCATAAGATGAGAGTTTATAGAGGAGCCTATTATGTGCCACCTTATCGAATGCCTTGGCAAAATCCATCACTACTACATCGGTCTGTCTGCCTTTTTGCATGTTAAAGGCTATATCATGAACAAATTCAATAAGTTGACTTTCACAGCTTCGCTTTTCACGAAAACCATGCTGGAGGGGATATAATATATTGTGACGATTTAAGTGCTGCATAAGGTTGCTACAAACAATATGCTCTAAGAGCTTACAACAAATACAAGTCAGTGAAACAGGACGGTAATTGGAAGGAGTAGTCTTGTCTCCTTTTTTATAGATGGGGGTCACGTTTGCTTTTTTCCAGATATCCGGAAGGCTTTCCTGTCTAAGCGAAGTATTGAAAAGAAGGGTGAGAATAGGAGCAAGCTCCTCTGAGAGACCCTTTAGAACTGCCGGGCTTATGTTATCTGGGCCTGGGGCTTTTGATACTGAAAGATTTTGCAGTAGTTTTTGTACCCCCATTAACAGTAACCTGTATATCGGGCATGTCTTTATCATTTTTAGAGAAAAGACTCGAAACGTATTTGCAATAAGAACTGAGTTTCATAGGAATTTGCTGTGAGAAAACCGAGTGGAACTGGCTATTTAACAAGTCAGCATTAGCAACAGGGTCAGTTATCAACACTCCGTTTCTCTTTAGGGATTTAAGACCTACAGAGTCAGTATTTTTGTGCTTTATGAAGGTCCAAAACCTTTTAGATATGTTAAAATTTTCTTGTGTAGTATTTTCTACTTTAGGTGTAATAAGATCTTCCACATAATCCCAGTAGGCCTTCCGACTGACAGATTGTATATGGTGCTTGAGCTTCTTGAGTTTACTAGTGCCTTCAGGGGAGGGTTTGAGTCTCGTTTTAGAGTAGAGTTTGTCTCTTTTCCTTATTAGACGTTTAATGTTACCATTTATCCAAGGATGTCTATCCTTACATTTTGCAATTTTATGTGGAATAAAACGGTCAATGGCTCTTTCGAGTTCAGAAGTTATATTTTCCCAGAGTTGGTTTACTGGAGTTGAATTATTAAAGCTATGTTTTAGGCTCTCCCCAACGGCAGTCATATGTGATTTAAGACCATCCCAGTCGGCTTTTCTGTACAGTGAAATCCTTCTGGGATTTTGCTTGTTTTTAATTGGATTTATGTTAATCTCTGTCAGGACTGCATCGTGGTCACTGACACCTGGTATGACTCTACATGATGATATAATGTTTGGATGGTTTGTGATCACAAGGTCAAGGATGTTATTTCCTCTAGTGGGTGTATTTACTAATTGTGTGAGACCAAAATCGTCCAAGAGGTCTACAAATTTGTAAGTAAGAGATGGGTAGTTACAATGTGGTTTAATACAGTTATTTGGCCAATCATATCCTGGGAAATTCATGTCACCTGCAATAAGAATGTGTGAATTTGACATACCTAGACGCTCTAAAGACTCCGCAAAATGATCTAGACTTGGACCATCACCCTCATGTGGTTTATAATAACTACAGACTAGGAGGGATTTGCAACCAGTCATCTCCATCTTCATCCAAGCAATCTCGCAGTCAGTTTGCAGCTCAGGGACCTCGCTACAGGTGTAGTCGTCCTTTGCTGTAATAATTACTCCACCACCCCCCTCTTCCTATCTACTCGTACTACATTTTCAAGATAAGAACTGGGAAGAATCTCACCTAGGTGAATACTGGCATCTATCTTGGTTTCTACCCCTATAATTATATCGGGGTTTATGCTATCAATCATATTGCTGAGATCAATACTGTGAGCAACGATAGAGTTAAGGTTCACATTTAGGACCTTTAAAGGTTTTATGGAACGATAAGTATGTTTAGGTTTCATAGTATGTCGTTTGTGTGTTGGGGATGATGTGTGCATTGGGTCTCCTGGGCTACTTAAAGCCTCTGATATTGAGCTGAAATTACATGGGCTGATAGGTTCGAACCTATTTGACAAAATCAAGTCTTCGAAGAAATTTAGAGAAACTGTATGTTGATTTACAGAGTTACAGTGCAGGCAGTGCCAGCTTACATTCGTGCCTTGCAGTATTTGGAATGTGTTATCGCCTAAATCCTGGCAATCAATGTGGAACCATATACCACACGTCTCACAATACACTGCGTTCCTTGACCATGTGACATTAGCTTCACAGACACCACATGGGTAAACACTATTGCCACAGATTGAACTATTTGGGCCAGGGTTAGAGTGGATGTCGCCCGAGACAGAGACAACTAAAATACATAGGTAAAATTAGCAGTTGTTGTTTCTACAAATATCAAAGTTTCTGTTTTTTTCCATATTTAAGTACAGAAAAGAGGTGTATGGTATTGGTCATTTGAAAATAATTCGTCAACTGACAGTTGTAATTTAGGTTAAATTCACGCCTACCAAATCTCCGGATATTTCAGTCACTCTCCGGATTTCCGGATTTAAGTGTAAAATCTTCGGATTTTTTATCAAAAAAAAAATGTTGCTTTACTGGAACTCGAAGATTATTCCAAATTTTGTTGAAATTCTTCAAGTATTTTCTAAAAATATTGCAAAATATCTTGGTTTTATGATATGTGAAACACATAATAGTTTACATCCTTTAATGGAATACTGATGCACCTATAAGTAACTATTCTTGTGCCTAAAATACATTATTCGAAAAATATGTGAAATTTCAAATTAAATTGTCAGTCATTCCTATCGACAAGAACAAACATATATAAGCATATATAAATAAGCAAATACCAGATCTACTTTTTCTTACCGAGAAATACGGGAATACATCAAAAAGGATATCTTCTTCCAAGAACTGAAATGTCTTATATCCAGGATAAGAAAATACACTAAACTCATGTCTGTCCAAGTACTCAGACAAGTATTTTGCCTGGCTATGTCCTACAACAAGAGGCATTATTAAAAGTTATTTTCCAGTTCTAACACAAAAAATTAACGCAATTAAATATTTAACACAGATTTCACATCAATTTTACAAGAATAATTATTAAAAGACACTGAATAGCATAGAACACTTGTTTAATAAGAAGATTTTGGTTGAATATTAAGATGCATGGCCAAACTTTTGCTTTTAATAAAGTTGACTCCTGTAATTATCATGTGATTGTCACATATAATCTGTACCTTCAAAGTAATTATCATGTGATTGTCACACATAATCTTCAAAGTATAGTTTTTTACGAATGCACAGGAAAAAGGGTATCTGTATTTCCATATAGAATATCAGAGCAACCGCAAGAAATAAAAAGAATTAACTTGCTTTTAATTTCTGAAGACGTTGAGGTTGATTTAGAAAATGAAGATGAAGATGATCCAAATAATGAAGAAGGAATTATAGATGACAATTATAACCCTGATGATTATTCCAACGAACCCAAAACAATAACAACAATATATCACTATTGCTGGATTAAAAATTTAAATAGATTACTTTACGATCAAAACAAACATCACGGTAAAACTTATTTCTGCGATCGTTGCCTTCACGGCTATTCTGGAAAAGGACTACTTACCAAACACAAAGAAGACTTCGATGGTATCAACAAAAATTCTTGCAGAATAGAAATGCCAAAAGAAGGTAAAAATCACACACAATTTAAAAATCATCAAAATCAGATGCCTGTGCCTTATGCAATATATGCTGATTTTGAGAGTATAATCAAACCGCAGTCAATCAAATTTGGAAAGAAATCTGAAATTCAAAATGTACACGAAGCTTGTGGTTTTGGATACCAGGTTGTCAGGTATGATGGCAAAGCTAAAGAACCTGTTATTTACAGAGGTGAAGATGTTGTTGAAATGTTTTTAAATCACTTGGAACGTGAGAAGAGCAACATTAATAAAATAAATGCACAAAAAACAGTGTTAGACATTATGTATGAAAACAATTTAATTGACCTTTTTAGAGAATCTCACCCTAACCTGAGAAGGTATACATGGCGCAAAAAAATCCTCTTAAACAAGCTAGACTTGATTTTGTTTTGGTTTCTGACTCCCTTCTTTCATTTATAAATAACTGTATAATTGATACCAGCTATAGGTCTGATCACTCTATGACAATACTGAACTGTACCTTTACACACTTTCTGAAAGGCAAACCCTTATGGAAGCACAATAATTCCCTATTAAAGGATTTAGACTATTTACAAACCATTAACAACAAAATAACTGATATTAAAAGTCAGTATGCGTGCCCTGTCTATAATATGGAAAATATTGATAATTTGCCAAATGACCAAATACAGTTTGTGATAAATGATCAGCTCTTTTTAGATACTTTACTTATGGAACTTAGAGGAAAGTCAATTTCTTACTCAAGCTACAAAAAGAAGCAAAATGATGAACTAGAAAAAAACCTTATAAAACAAATTCAAATAATAGAAAATGATCTGACACCTAGTAAGACCGCGTTACTTCAACAGTTAAAAGATGAACTTCAGAAACTGCGAAAAATAAAAATGAATGGAATTTTAATACGGTCACGTGCAAATATAATTGAAGAAGGAGAAAAGCCAAGTAAATTTTTCTGTTATTTAGAATCCCATAATTTCACTAGTAAAATTATCCCAAAAATTGAAAAAGAAGATGGAACTATTATAACTGATCAATTTAAAATTTTGGATGAAACAAAATCATTTTATGAAAACTTGTATTCCAACAAGGACTCAGAATTAAATAATGTTGATCTCAATCAAGATTTTTTTAACTTCAAAGTACCAACCCTTAATGAACAAGAATCAAAATCTCTGGATGGCTTTTTAACATATGAAGAAGCATCCCGTTCTCTATCATCCATGCATAATAACCGTTCACCCGGAACAGATGGCTTTGGAGCAGACTTCTTTAAAGTGTTTTGGAAAAAAATAGGTCATTTTATTGTTCGAGCTATCAAATATGGTTACACAAAAGGGGAACTTTCAATAACTCAGACAGAAGGAGTCATAACTTGTATTCCAAAAGATAACAAGCCAAGACAATTTTTAAAAAATTACAGACCCATATCTCTACTCAATTGTGCCTATAAAATAGCCTCAGGAGCCATAGCATACAGACTTAAAGCTGTATTACCTAAACTTATTTATGATAGTCAAACTGGTTTTATTGCAGCGAGATATCTTGGTGAAAATACTCGTTTAATATATGATATCATGCAATTCACAGAAGAGCAAGATATAGCAGGTCTTCTATTGTTGGTTGACTTTGAAAAGGCATTCGACTCTTTATCATGGTCTTTTATCTATAAAGTCTTGACGTATTTTAAATTTGGTAATTCTCTAATATCATTGATTAGATTATTTAAATTTGGTAATTCTCTAATATCATAGATTAGATTATTTTACCATAAAGCAAAACTAGCTGTTAACCTCGGAGGGCATTTATCCTCATTTTTTTCAATCGGTAGAGGCTGCCGTCAGGGTGATCCGATCTCGCCATATATCTTTATTTTATGTGCAGAAATACTAGCAATAATGATTAAAAATAATACAAAAATTAAAGGAATAACCATTAACAACAAGGAACATAAATTATCACAATATGCCGATGACACATCAATTCTTCTGGATGGAACGGATATTTCTTTAAATGAAACACTTCATGTACTATCTTATTATGCAGAAATTTCAGGCCTTAAAGTAAATTTCGACAAAACTCAAGTTGTTTGGATAGGAAAAAAAATATTTAGTTCAGAAACAATTAAAACACGATGGAAATTATCATGGGGAAAAAATGAATTTAGACTTTTAGGAATTAATTTTCATGTAGACTTAAACAAAATGATTGACATAAATTATAATCATAAAATACTAACAATAAAAAATCACATTAAGCTTTGGAAACGTAGGTACCTAACTCCTCTTGGAAAAATAACAGTCATTAAAACTTTATTAATACCAAAACTCAATCACTTATTTATGTCTCTCCCCAACCCAAATGAGTCGACGATTAAACTTATCAACAACATTTTATATGACTTTTTGTGGGAAGGTCCAGCAAAAATCAAACAAGCTGTCGTAATCAAACAATATTCTGAAGGTGGTTTAAATATGACCAACTTGCAAGCTTTTATCTTTGGGTTAAAAGCATCATGGATAAAACGACTCATTAGCAATACAAGTAGTAGTGGGTGGCACCATATAGTCACTAACACTGTCAATATTAAAAATTTATGTTGTTTTGGAAAGAGGTACATACAGCAAAAAATAGTCTGGAGAGATGTTTTAAAGGATTTTTATAATATCATAGAAAATAATACTATATCAACAAATCAACATTTTCTGGCAAGTCCACTATATTATAATACAAACTTGGTTATAGCATGTGGTAGCATACAGAGTAAGAAAACTTAGATCTTCACTAAAAAAATTTCTATTGTTTAACATGCTAAAATACTTCCCCTTAATAATAAAAATATTAACTGCATCTATTGCAACATGTAGTATAACTATTTGTTTACATTTTAATTAATAATGATAATATGCTTGTACTTTGTGCTCATATGAATCTTCAGGAATTATTAAGATATATATCATTATATTTGTAAGGTGTGCGGTGGGATGGTCCTCCCCGACCCATCACACACCTATTTACGGGGAGAATAAACGGGTCACCCAAGTGGTGATTGAAGAAAAAAAAAAAAAAAAAAAAAAAAACATTAATAAAATATTTGCTCATCCAAAACCCTTAATCATGACACAACAAAATGAGGAAGATTATGAAAAAGCAACACACTGTTGGATATGCGAGAATGAAATAGGTAAGGAATGCAAAAACGGTAAAGTAAGAGACCACTGTCATTTTACAGAAGAATACAGAGGTGCAGCACATAAAAACTGCAACCTAAAACTGAAAATAAAACCAAATAAAACAATCATCCCTGTTATATTTCATAACCTCAAAGGAAATGATAGTCATCTCATCATGCACAAAATACATAAAATGACAGGTAATATTACATGCATCCCAAACAACGCTGAAAAGTATATTTCATTTAGTGCCGGACAACTTAGATTCTTGGATAGCTTTCAGTTTATGGCTTCGTCTCTGGAAAAATTGGTTAAAGCAACAGACAAATCTGATTTCAAAATTACCAAAAATCAGTTTGGAGAACAAACAGATTTACTTTTACGAAAAGGTGTTTATCAATACGAATATATGGACAGTATGGAAAGATTCAAGGAAACGCAATTACCGCCTATAGAAAAGTTTTACAGTAGTCTCTCAGATGAAAGTATAAGTCCCGAAGATTACGAATACGCTCAAAAAATATGGGAAGAGTTTAATTGTAAAACTCTTGGAGACTATCATGATTTATATCTAAAAACTGATGTAACTCTGTTAGCAGATGTGTTTCAAACTTTTAGAAAAACATGTATGAGTGCATACAAACTTGATGCTTTACATTACTATACAGCACCTGGATTATCTTGGGATGATTTACTCAAACATTCAAAAATAGAATTAGAACTTTTGACAGACATTGACAAGCACTTGTTTCTAGAAAAAGGAATGCGAGGTGGCATAAGTATGGTATCAAAACGATATGCTAAAGCAAACAATCCACATGTAGTTGATTATAACCCTAACGAGGAAAACAACTTTTTAGTGTATCTGGATGCAAATAATCTTTATGGGTGGGCAATGAGTCAGCCACTTCCATGTTCTGGCTTTGTTTGGAAAGCCAAAAACAAGAAAGGAACATATTCTAAACCAAAACCTGGCAAAGGACAAATACTTGAAGTTGATTTGGAATATCCTAAAGAACTCCATGAATCTCATAATGACTATCCACTTGCACCGGAAAGATTAGCACTAAAAAAAGAATGGTTGTCTGAATACCAGACAGATTTGTTAGAAAATAATAGCATGATAACTACAGAACAACTAGTCCCCAATCTTATGGACAAAGAAAAATATGGGTTACATCACAAAAACCTGGAACTGTATTTATCTTTGGGCATGAAACTAAAGAAAAGACACAGAGTATTAGAATTTAATGAAAAACCATGGATGGCATCATACATAAACCTAAATACAGAACTTAGGAAAAAAGCTAAATCAAACTTTGAAAAAGATTTTTATAAACTTATGAACAACTCTGTGTTTGGCAAGACAATGGAAAATCTACGCAAGTGGACTGATATAAAACTAGTCAGAACTGACGGCTCTGAAAATGAAAAGATAAGAAAAATAATAGCCAAACCCAACTTTAACAGGCGTATAACATTTTCAGATGAATTGTCAGCAATACATGTAAACAAAACAAAATTAACATTAAACAAACTAACTTTTCTGATGAAGTTTTCATATGCCACTGTATAACCCGTGTCACCTTTTTTGAGAGTTGTTGCAAAGCCATTACCACAAATATGACATGATTTAGATTTTTGGAATCCAGCTCCTTCTTCCTGTGACATTACTAGATCTTTTTTAAAGTTTGCGTTCATAGTTTTCTTGCACCACTTTTCTTCTATCATTTTTTCTAAAAACTTGTAAACAGCATTTGGTCCTCTATACGTTACAACTGGTTTTGAATACTGATCATCATAGCAACAAACAACCTTATACCTATAACTGCAATCAGTATGCTTTTGATATGCTTCCGTATGTTAAATTTTAGGATTGTTTGATGCTGAAGAAATACTTTCAGTTACTGCTTCAAAATCAGCATATATAACAAACGGAACCATTAGCTGTCTGTCGTAGTTTTTAAACTTAACTTTTTCATCTTTGTTTGGTATCTCTACTGCTTGTTTTCCATTAAGTGAAAGACAAACAGGTTTATGTTTTTCCAGAACTCTTTCTAATGTAAAGCACTGCAAGCATGTTTTACAAAACCATTTTCTTTCCTTGCGTGCTGTTTGATTATACATCAAACTGTTAAAATATTTTATCCACACGTAATGATTTTTTTCTTCTTCGGTGATTAAAAGCATATCACATGTTTTTTCTGCTTTATTTTTTGATATGTGCAAAGGGTATACTTGATTATCTTCATACCCAAATATGTTAAAACAAATGTTGTTTTGTTTTTCTATTTTTGGGATTTGTTTGATAGTAACAGGAAATGTAATTCCTTTGTAATCAAGATCACCAATATGATTTTTGTATTTTGTTATTCTTTGAAGATCTTTTTCAACAGGAAATTCATAAGCCAAATGGCACCATCTAAAGCATTCGTTATCTTTTTCATTTTTTATATTTATTAATCCTTTTCTAGCATTAGCAAGTTCTTTTGGTAAATCCAAATAAGAGCTACCTCGCAAAGGCTTGTACTTTACTCGAGTTATGTAATGTGCATCTAGTGATTCAATTACCCTACCACTTCCCAACTGAATCCAATTTCCAATTCTATTTGTAATTTCTTCATGTGATTTGTCTAATATTTCTGATATTTGATTTTTGTTTAATATTATTACAGCCTTTGAGGCAAAGTAAGCTGTTTTGTATACAAAATCAAAACCTCCTTTATCATCCGGTACTTGTTTTTCAAAAGTAAGTTTTACATCAATGCTTAATTTAAATCCACCTGTTTTTCTTAGTTCTTGTTTAAGAAAGTTCACAACTCTTGATTGTGTTTTTTGTAGTTGTCTGAGCGGATCATTACTGACAACATTTACTTTAAAAACCTTGCCATACTGTTTTGGGGATGTTTCAATTTCTCGTATACTCATTATATAATATTACATGAGATTATTTCTTTAAGCCCCTATTAATTAATTAATTAATTAAATAACATTCTTTTATTTAATATTTTCACCCTCGTCGGCGTCCTCATCGATATCCTCATCGATATCCTCATCGGTGTCCTCATCAGCGTCCTCATCGGTATCCTCGCCGGCGTCCTCATCGACGTCCTCATCGGTATCCCCATCGACGTCCTCACCGATATCCTCATCAGTAACCTCATAAACATGTTCATTGGTGTCTTCATTAGTAACCTCATCCAAGAGAGCATCTATTTCATTATCCAGAAGAATGTCTAAGTATCTCCGAAATCATTTTTCCTCGAGGACTCTATTATCTATCACCTGACTTATTTTTACATGATATCTGCAGTATCTATCAAAATCAACAGTTTCAAGATCACCTCCAGCTGCCAGTGATTTTATTTTTATCCTATATTTGCAATAGTTTATAAACTCGTCTTTATCAAAAACTTCTGCATCAATCATTTCTTTTAAACTTTCAACAAACGTTTCAAAGTCTTCATAACATCCGATATCAGCATTAATCACATGAGGTTTTTCTAGATTGCTGATTAGATTATCTCTGAACGACTCAACATTTTCAGACATTACTTTTAATTGTGTTTCATTAAAACTCTTAATTTCTTTTTCTGCTAGATCTGTGAGAAGCTTTACAGCATCATTGCACTCAATTTCAGTTTTTATTACCCAATCTTTTTTAAAAGCTGCAATATCATCTGACAATCGTTGCATGTGAACTTTGATAAGTTCATTTGTCTTGGTTAAAAGAGCCTGCTCGTAAGCAGCTACTTTCTCATAAACCTTCTGTTCCTCTTCAAAATGTTTTCTTTCTTCTTCTGCATAACTGTAAATACTCATATATTAAAGATTATATTATTTTAATCAACCATACATAATAATTTCAATTCCTTGCTTAAGTAAAATATCATAGTGGGCAATAAAAGAAACATTGTATATTTTTGGTTGGCAACTGGTTGCCTCTGAAATTTGTTTTTTACAAAAAGCACGCAGTTTGTTTATATCTCCTTTTTTTATTTTCCATGACAGTTTTAGTCGTTTTACCATTGTTATGATTCGTTCTGTCAAATCTTGAAAGTTTGAAAAAATTAAAAGCTCTGCATCAAATTTACTCGCATTTTCAAAATCAATTGTTTTTGCATGTTCCGTTTAATCTTTCTTAAAGTTTTTGATTTTCTTTTCTATACGTTCCATTTATATAATTACATAAGATAATATTTCTTTAAGCCTATATTTTAAATATATAATTCTATATTATAATATAATGAATTGCAAATATTGTGAAAGAGTTTTAGATATTATTGATCCCCCTGGGGCGTGCATAGATTGCATCTTATTTTACGCAACTAATAAAAAGAAGCTTTGTAAATATTGTACCAGATCCAAGCTGTGTTACAAGTGTACTTACGCATGTGTGAATTGTAATGATACTTGTGAAGTTTTTGATAACGAGCGTGTTTGTCTTAATTGTGGCACTCACAACGGCTACACTCTTATTGCAGGTTACAATTACAGCCGAAAGAAAACCATTTACCACAGAAAGTACCACTTAGATAAATACTTGGTAGAATATGATTTGTCTTCTAAAAACAGACACAGATTTGAAGATTTGTTTTACAAAATTGTAAAGATTTTGGATAAGCTGGAAGGTCGAAAAAGATCAATCAAATTTGAATTCATTTTTCAGAAAATATTTAAAATATTAAAAATAGAAAAAGAAACAAAACCGATTAAAACAAAATCAACCAGAGAAAAGTACGATAGGATATGGAAACAAATCAGAAAAGAATTACGACTGAATGCCATGGCCGTTTAACTTGAATCTTTTCATATATATTTCCAGAGGTTCTGTAAAGTTGTCATTCTTTTGAATCTCTAATATTTTATTAAAGACAATCCTGATTACCTCTTCATCATTTTCTAGTCCTGTGGTTGTTTGGACATATGATAGAAGTTGTTTGAAACTCCTATGATGTGTTTTTAACAAAGTCTTTCTTTCTGCTATTCTTGATTTGCTTGCAAAAACAGCAACTACTGGAGGAACTGCACCAACTGCGGCCACGAAAACAGGAATTGCCGAAACCAATGCCAATACAGCAGTACAACCGATTATCCCACTTTTATTGTTTATTGTTCTTTGGGTGATATTTTACCTATTTTTAATAATTTATCGATTATGCTAATACCTTTATTTGTTAGCTGTGGACTATTATTTCCTGAATTGATACTTCCACATACTAACTCTAGATCATCCATCAAATCTTTGGGACTATTGTAATATTCAACACAACCTCCTAAAATCTTCTTGAACTTTGAAGAACCTTTGTGAATTGGTAAACCAGATACTTTTGTTAGTTCCTTAAAAGCATTCTGTGACAGCTTTGAATAAGTTTTTTTATTATTGTAACGCTTTGTTATCAAGTCTATAAAATCATCATCCACTTTCATATCTAGCACAACTGCTTCTCCTTGTTTAGCAATAAGCTTGTGATGGCCATCTTTGTCGACTTTGTAGGAATTTCTTTTTTGTTGTATCCCCTTGCCATTCTTTTGTACAGTTTCACTAGCTGTTTGAATTCGCCCATGTAACCTCTCTATGTAAAAATCCAGAGCTTTCAGCTCACCACTTAATTCATTATATTTTTTTGTGAGTGCAGCCCTTTTTTGCTTACGAAGCTCGTTTTTTTTAGTAATTCTGAATATTTAGATTGAGTCGCACTGGTAGTCGCACTATCGTAACCCTTTCGGACGTTTTTTATGTCGAGGTTGTTTCTTCTTGTTCTTAGGCCATTTATTCTGGGAATCATTTTATTATGTATCTCTGTGGCCTCCGTAACATATTTATCATAATCAGCGTTTCCTTCCATAATACCTGATATTTGAGTTGGGAGCGGCAAGCCATACTTATCAAGTACGTCTTTATCCATACCAGCATCCAAGTCAATATCATACACCGGTTTGGGTTCCTTAGGCCTCGCAGCAGGTTCTTCTCCCAATTCTTTTTCTTCTTCTTCTTCATCCCCGGGATCAAATAATTCTCCCGCGGGTTCGGCAGCTTTTGGCCTAGGCACTCTGTTTGAAGCGTTTCTTAATTTTGGTTCAGGCGTTAATGCCTGTATTAGTTCCTCTCTGTAATCAGCCATCGATCGGCGTTTAGGAGATACAGTTTCCTTGACACCTAGTTTTTTTAAAACGTGTGGTTGCGGTGGTGGCGGCGGTGGTGCTATAGCCCCACGATCAGGCGGGGCAACAAATTGTGGTCGTATTGCCTCGGGAAGAATAGCCAACTGTTGACGTATTTCTGGAAGGGTAATCAAATGTTCAGCTAGCCGTTTTGTTTGCTCTGTTATTTCACTAGTTACAGGTTTAAATACTTCTGTGTATAAATCACGACTAGCTCCTTTTTCTAGTCTTTTTCGGATAACTTTATTCTCGAATTCTTTAACAAGCTCACTCGATTTTCGCATTTTATCTGCTAATTCTTTCCATTTTAACAAAGACATGTAATAATATAAGTTAGATTAAAATAAGATAAATTAAAATAAGTTAAGGCAAGTATTATCCAAGCATTATTATAATGCAAATTCCAAACTATGATATGAAAACAGAAAACGGTAATTTTAAACAACTATGGAACTTTATGCCAGACTGTTGTTTTAGAATGTTAATTTGTGGTAATTCAGGTTCCGGCAAGACAAACACACTAGTTCACATGTTGCTGAAACCTTTGGTTTACTACGACAAGATCTATTTGTTTGCTAAGAACTTGGAGCAGTCTAAGTATCAGGTTTTGTCTCAAAAACTTGAAAAGATAGCAAAAAAGAACAAAATTCCGGTCGACGATATATTAGAATGTTTAAATGATCAAGTTATCCCTGTGGATACTTTAGACACAGATAATCGGAAGATAGTCATTTTCGACGATTATGTGTGTGAACGCAATCAAAACGATATTATTAATTATTTCATCCAGGGAAGACACAAAAATTGTTGTGTAATTTATTTATCTCAATCTTATTACAAAACTCCCAAAGACATTCGTTTGAACTGTTCTCATTACATCTTCTTTGCAACTCCGGTTAATCGCGAGCTGGGTATGCTTTCCAAAGAACAAGATGTCAGCAAAGAGCAGTACAGAGAAGCGACTGACAAGCAGTACGACTTTCTGTATCTTGATCGCCCGAGGAAGTTGATCAAAAGAAACTTCACTGGTGATATTTAATCTAATCATATTATATATAATGGGGCTTTTTAATGATCTTGGCGAGGAAGTTACTACTGGCAGTGTTAATATTACAAACTTTGGTATTGTGCTGTCTGAGTATGTAAAACAAAAACATTTGGTTTATTATCTTCACAAGGGTAGAAACCAGGATTTATTTTTGAGAAGTGATCTTAACATGAATAATAATAAAATCACCAATGTTGGCAATCCGACAAAAGCAGATGATGTAGCAACAAGGCAATATACCCAAAGCAGAATAACAAAAATCATACGTTATTATGATATTGATAAAATTCCAGACATGATAACAAATTTGACAACAGGTGTTGATGATAAACTAAGTCTGATACAAACAAAGTTACAAGCAAACCGCGAGAAAATGCTTGAAATTCAAAACGGATTGAAAGATGAAATAAAACCTTTGAGTGATGCTTTAAAAGAGCTAAAAAAGAAAGAAGATGTATTGGAAGAGAGTGAAAACTTCAAGAAATTAAGTGAGCAAATAAGAATCGGTGTTCAAAATATTAATACACGGATCGGAGAAGTCAATAAACTAATGGTTGATAACAATGAACTAGAAACTGCTATTGCTGATGCTTCAAAACAAATGAGAACTGCTTTTACTACCGAAATAACTCAAACTAAAATATTAAATGAGCAGATAAACACCAACGTTGCTGATATCAACAAAGAATTTGAAGACATCAAAAAGAAAATGATTGACGGTAAGTCGCTGGAGACTGCACTGAGCAAACTGATTAACACTGATGCACTTGAGACTGCACTGAGCAAACTGGTTAACACTGATAAACTTGTGACTGCTATTGATTGATGTTTCAAAGCAATTGAAAGCTGCTCAGGAAAAAAGAAACACAGCTTTTGATGGTGAGATAGCTTCATTAAAACAGTTTAATCAAAAGTCTGGTAGCCGGCACACAGCAATTCTTGGTATAATTGATGAGTTGAAAGTAAAAGTAGACTATTTAAGTCGGATTCTGCTTGTTGAATATACGTTAGATCGAATAAGCATTATGGAAGATGATAATGATTGTGTATCATACCCAACGCAAAAAACACTCGAAAGAACCAAATGTAGAACTTTTCTCGAAGTGTTTACTTTTGTAGCCAATCCACTTATAAAAGGTGAAGAATATTATAAAAATAATTTTTTAAATAAATTAGAAATTCTTAAAGAAGGTCGTTATGTATTTGAAATATATTTTACTTATAATTCCTGATTCTTATATTAGGTGTGGATGGAAATTGAATGTTGTTTAACGGCTCATCAACACAGTATAGGTTATTTAGAGCCGCCCCAGAGAGAGGGGAAGGATACATAGGAATCCGGGAACCTGCCCTACTCTTATTATCGAATAGATTCCTATGGTTCTTTTACGTGCTCGTAGGATAGACCGATACACGGGACCACCCGGTTTACGTCCCCATCCGACGGACGAGGCTAAGGGAAAGTGTCTTGCCCAAGAACACACCGACGGAACTCAGTGGCACCACGGAGGATTGAACCCGGGGCCTCCGGTTACAAATCCGCCGCGCTACCGACTGCGCCACGCCAGCCCTCACATAGAAAGCTTCTTATCCCGATGATAAAAAAAGACAAACAAATATTAAAAGAAGCATTTGAATTTTATATCAAACCATCATCTGATATTCTTTTCAGCACGTTTGTAGCAGACGGCGATACTAAAGTTTACAATTTTGAAAAATCAAGCTTTAAACTATTTTATTTAAGTGATTAATTTTATCCATCCTATATTATATGGAACAAAAGATTGTATTATCATCAGAAAAAGCTTCAATAATTAATAGTTCGAATACACCGAGTAATTTTACAACTGTATTTGACAGACCATTAATATTAGGTAAGAACAAACAGTATGGCATCGGACTTGATAAGATTGATTCTATGACTTACTCGTGGTATAATATTAGTGAAGATTTTAATAACAAAGTGATAAGGTATCACAATGGAACAGATTGGAAAAGTATTATTTTTACAAATGGAAATTACAGTTATGCTGATATCGATAATTACATAAAAAAAACATTGACTGTAAACGGTTATTTAACTGATGACTCACCCATCCCGATAAGAATTGAGTTTGATTTATCAAGTTTCAAATGTTTGGTTACCGTCCATAATAATTTCATGCTTGATTTGAGAGACTCAAACTTTCACATATTGATCGGGATTGACAAAGATGTAGTTATCAGAGAAACTAAATTTGGAACTGTGACACCAAACATAACAAATTCTATTGATACATTGTATATCCACTGTGATTTGATAAGTAATTCTATTGTTGATGGATCATACGGGGATGTCATTTATGAAATAAGTACAGCTGATCTTACGAGATCATATCCTTTCAAAGATGAACCGATGAGAGTTGGGTTCTGTGAGGTAAACAAAACGATCATTAACAGTATTAATATTTACATAAGTGATTTCTCTGGTAAAATTATTAATCTTAATGATGTCCACACATCTGTCCGTTTTGTTTTGAAGGAATTAATGTAACATAAGTTATATGGCATGTTTAAAAAAAGTTTATGACACTAGTACGGGAACATATACTCAAGTTCGTCGATTAACTGGAGCTAGGATATTTGACATTTTTTCAAAAGTCGGATCAAAGATATTTAGTGAGTCTGTGAAAACAGCAGGCAAGAAAGCATTAGAAACTGCTGGAAAACAAATCTTAGAAAGTGGTTCTAAAAAACTTGGAGACGAAGTAGCAAAAATGGCTGCTGATAAATTAGTTTCAGTTATTAAGCCTAGTAAACCAAAAGGTGAGATGATTTTAAAAGAACTTACAAAGGCTGATAACAAAAAAGAAGTTGTAGCTAAAACTGAAGAAGATGTAAATGAAAAAATTAACAGATTACTATCCGGAAGGGGAATTCATGCAAGAATTAATCGATTAATTAATAAAAAATAATCTAATTACTAGTATATATAGATGTTTCGAAGTGATAAATATAGTACTAGATATGAACATGTGCCTATTCAGTTAGATACTCCGATAACACAACCAGGAAATAATACCAGGCAAATGAAAAGTGGTTATCAGTTTACAATAAATGATAGAAGTTCTTACTTTGATTGGTATAACGCATATTTTGAAATCAGTTTTCGAGAAAATAAACTTGCTGATGGAGCCGCTTTCGCAGCAGCCGATGAAATTGCTTTAATTAATGATGCAGCTTCACTGATTGATCAAATGCAAGTAAAGCAAAATGGAAAAACAGTTTACGATGGAAATACCCTTCACAGATTTCTTAATGTCAAAAGCTTGCTTGATATTTCTGACGATTATGTAAAGACAACAGGAACAAACGAATACTTTTATTTAGATAATACGGCTGTAGCAGAATCTCGACATGATCAAGCTGGTTATAATTCAGTATTTGCGATTCGTCATGCTTTAATCATAACTAATCAAAAAGTTGACTCTATAATCCCATTAAACAAATATTCCTTCTTTAAAGGTTTAGAAACAAACATGCTTCCTCCTAGTCAGATTCAAATCAGCTTGCAACTGACAGATGATAATGTGCTAATTTTCAAAGCTGGTGGTGATGATGGTAGAGTAGTTATTAATAAATTAGTTTTGTGGATGCCTAAAATGATATTTAACTCAGATGGTTTAAGTTACGTAATGGCAAATCATATGACATCAACAGAATGGTCCTACCTCCGTGAAATGACACAAGAAAGCGGAAGCAGCCAAAAGACCGCGACCACATTTAGAATAACGGCTGGAGTCAAAAGTCCCAAACATGTGTTTGTGTATTTACAAAGGTCAGACAGGAGTTCTTCCCAAACACAAAATCCTCATCTTTTGGATACATTTAAGTAAATGCTGCTAATGCTAATTGTTATTTACAATCAGCTAGACTGGAAGTTTGAAATGGAGTTCATTATCCAGTAATCGAATATAGTTATGATAATATCGTAAGAATATTCAGAGATGTTATTAATTATTCTCACAAGCAAAATGATAAAAACACTGGAACTTTACTAAACGTAGGTAATTTTAAAACTTATTTCGGAATGATACATTTTGATTTGAGTTATAAAGGTGATGAAGTCAGTATTGATCCAAAAGTACTAACTTTGAGATATAGGCTAAATATACCTCCTGCTGCTCCTTATAAAGTTTATGCTCTGGTTCTCCATAAAGAAAATGTAGTTATTGATACTGTTGGAAATGATTTGGTAATAGTTTAATCTAACTTATAATATATATGACTTACGTAAATTATTCAGTAAATTTATCAGACGGCCAGAAACGAAGTCTGGCAAAGGCATATGAAAACAAAAGTGAATTAACGCTCAGGTTAAAAAATAACCAACTAACTGGAAACTTTCCTTTGCTACTTACAGCTACCCAGATTAACAGTATTAACAAAGCTAAATCTGGCGGGTAGGGATTCGACATAAATATATCAAAATCGCAAATGAGATCTCAGTCTAAGAATGGAGGCTTTTTAGGTGCATTAGCTGGTTTGTTGACTAAAACAATTTTACCAACAGTTGCTAAATTTGTTCCAAAAGTATTAGCACCGCTAGCAACAGGAGCATTAAGTGGCTTAGCAAGTACTGGAATTGGCAAACTATTTGGAAATGGGATGGTAACTATTCCTTGTGGCAAAAAGCAAGCACTTCTTGGATCGAATAAGTTAACACTTGCACAAAGAAACAAGATAATAAAGTCTAAGGGTTGTTGTCCTATTAAACTGACAAGGCAACAACAACAACATGGGGAATTTCTTGGAATGCTTGCATCACTAGCAATTCCATTGATTGGATCTCTTATTAGTGGTTTAACCGGAAAAGGTTTGCGAGTAGGCAGAAAAGGAAAAGGACTAAGAGTTAACCGTGGAAGAGGTTTGCAAGTAGACTCACAAATAAGACCGTACAGAAGTATCCCATTCATGAAAAAAAGTTAATTTTCAAAAACGAGCCTATCTCTAACTTAGACATAATAAAGTGGGTTAAGCGGTTAGGTATACAAAAATTCAGGGGAGTGTTAAGCAAAAACAAATTACCAACAAAAAAAATAAACAAGAATGTGGTATTATTAATCTTGATGATTATATTGGACCTGGCACACATTGGACTTGTTACTATGATAATTATTACTTCGATCCGTTTGGCCTGAGCCCACCAAAGGAAGTTTTAAATAACATACCTGATATAAAATACAACACCATTCAATATCAAGATAAAACAAGTGTCTTGTGCGGATATTTCTGTTTGTACTTTGTCAAAAAGTTGCAAGAAGGAAATAGAGTGTACGGTATTCTTTACAAATTATTAAAACCATACAAACCGACAGAAAATTAAAACATTATAAATCATTTTTTGTAAATAAAGTTTAATCTAATCATATTATATGAGATATTGTATAAAAGAAAAAAAGGTTACTGAAAATGTTGATCCTAAGTATGCTTTAGCAAAAAATGGTAGAAAAATGTTAAGAACAACTTGTGCGTCTTGAGGTATTACTAAAACAAAGTTTGTTAAAAACACAGAAGGTGGAAATATTGATATTCATAAAACTTTGCTCCCTTTGCTACCCAAAAAAGGGCTAACACTTCCTGGTTATAAATATTGCGGTCCTGGCAATCCGCTTGATAGCGGAGGACCTTCAAATGAATTAGATTCTGTTTGCAAAGATCATGATATTTGTTATGATAAAAATCCTAGTAATAAATCAATGTGTGATAAAAACATGCTTACTGGTTTGAAATCTAGTAAGTCTTAAACTATTGGAGAAAAGATTGCTAAGAATGTGTTAGTCAAGCCTGTAATTAGTGCAAAATATAAACTTGGACTTGGAGAGCCAAAAAACGAGAAAAGGCGTTGAAATGGACTGACAAATTAGCAGATGAACTTCATAAGCCCATACGAAGAAAGTTCACTCAACGCCGTGTGGTTGTTAATGAAATTGATAAAATATGGTCTGCTGACTTGGTTGACATGCAATCGTTTTCAAAGTATAATAAAGGTACTAAATACTTGCTTACTGTTATTGATTTATTGAGTAAATTTGCTTGGGCTGTACCTGTTCCAAATAAAATGTTTTGAAATTACCAAAGCGTTCCAACAGATAATCAGCACAGGAAGACATTGTAAATTGTTCTGGGTTGATCAAGGTGTGGAATTTTACAACAAGACGTTTAAGCAATTTATTGATGATAATAATATCAAAATGTATCACATTTTTAATTTCGGAAAAGCTGTAGTAATTGAACGATTTAATAGAACATTAAAAGAGAGGATGTGGAAATATTTTACAGCTAACAATACAAACACATATTTAGATGTGCTACAGATGATGGTTGATAAGTATAATAATACAAAACATCGGAGTATTTAAATGACGCCGATTGAGGCTAGTGATGAGAAAAATAAAGGAACAGTGTATTTCAACTTGTATGGAAAAATAAGAAGTAATCAAATTAAGCCAAAGTTTAAAATAGGGGATCATGTTAGAATTAGCAAATATAAAAGAACGTTTGAGAAAAGTTATACCCCGAATTGGCTGAAGAAATATTTGTTGTTGATGAAATTCAAAACACAAATCCTGTGACATACAAAAAACAAGATTTAAACAACGAAAACATTGACGGAAGCTTTTATGAATTAGAAATGATAAAAGCAAAGCAAGAAATATTTAGGATTGAAAAAGTAATACGACGTGATTACAAAAAGAAACAAGCGTTGATAAAATGGAAGGGTTACAATGAAGATTTCAATAGTTGGGTTCCATTCAAGGATATTGAAAATATTGAAACGTAATCGTACGAAACTTCGAGGGCCGAATCAACCATTCCGTGAAGGTCAGTTATTTATATCAACCAATCGGTGAAGGTTTGGCCTACCTGACAGGTATATAAGGCAGTGAAATACTGCAGTCTGGTATCACTCTTAACACGGTGACATACCCTTTTTGGGAATAGAGACCTGAAAGAGTGAAAGTTAAAAGCGATACTTTGTATTATGCTTTTTACAAGAACGTTTATATTATAAACGGTCACGTGACATAGCAATCACGTGACATAGCAAACGTTTATTTTATAAACGGTCACGTGACATAGCAAACGTTTATATTATAAACGGTCATGTGACATAGCAAACGTTTATATTATAAACGGTCATGTGACATAGCAAACGTTTATTTTATAAACGGTCACGTGACATAGCAAACGTTTATTTTATAAACGGTCACGTGACATACCAAACGTTTATTTTATAAATGGTCACGTGACATGGTAATCTAAAGAAAAAATAAAATGCTGAGACAACCTCGGAAAAAAATGATATGCGGAGCAATGATGAAGACTACTGCCCGGTTCCGTCTGACTTTGCTTAATGAGTTGAAAATGTTTTTGAAAAATTCCGCCGAAAGTAAATTCGGCGAAAGTAGACATAAAATAAAATTGCGCTCTCCTAAAATAAAATTGCGCTCTCCTAAAATGACAAACCGGATTGATTAGTAGTATAATAACGAGGGGTATCAGCGGAGTTTTCCAGCGCGGGGTGCTTGAGAAAACTAATGAAATATGTCTGGGTTGGTTTAGGCGCGGCTTACATTTAGATCTTGGTGTGTAAATGAGAGTTACGTCTGAGTCCCCCTGGCATATTCCATTAGTTGTCTCGTTCCCCGCGATTGGAAACTGCGCTGGTACCCCTCGTTATTATACTACTCTAAAGGGTGTGAGCGGTAGCTAGCATATTTCACTACCTCTCATGAAAAGTCTCAATCAAACAGAGACTGCAATATTTCGTACGTGTCGTGCTCGGCCGTTTCCAAAGGTCCATTATCACTCTTTCGGTTCCACTAATCTGGCCGATAAAAGGCTCTGGGTATTGTTTAACCACTCATAGGATATGTTGTCTGCTTTTCAATTTACTCTTTTGGCTGTTACCTGTGATACGCAGGCTTCATAACCGCTGCTCCCAACTAAATTCCTTTTTGTTTATTTCGCTCTTCGGGGCATACAATTTTGTCAGATCCTGGGACCATACGCCGCTGGATATAGGGGATGAAATAAAGATACAAATATTGCTATATCCACCGCCATATGCTTGCCATCTTCGGGATGGTTAACATTCTGTACTGTTGATTTTTATGAATATTGACTTAAGCTCAACCCGGGGCTAGAGGGCGTGAGCGGTAGCTAGCATATTTCACTACCGCTCATGAACAGTCTCAAAGCAAACCGAGACTGCAATATTTCGTATGTGTCGTGCTCGGCCGTTTCCAAAGGTCCATTATCATACTCTTTTTTATAGCACAGTGGCGTTGCTTGTGGAGTGTGGCGGCAGTAAAACGACTCCACGTCCTTGCAATCTGTACTGTTAATCATTCGATCTTTAGAGATCGCTGAGCCCGATACTTATATTTAGTGATCGGTGGTACATTTTCAATTTCTTTTGTTGTCTTACTTAATTTTCGATTCGGTGGTTCCACTACTCCGGACGATAAAATGCTCTGGGTATTGTTTAACCACTCATAGGATATGTTGTCTGCTTTTTAATTTAGTCTTTTGGCTGTTACTTATGATATTACTTCATAACCGCTGAATATATGAATACTGAGTTCTGCTCAACCCGGGGCTAGAGGGCGTGAGCGGTAGCTAGCATATTTCACTACGGCTCATGAACAATCTCAAAATATTTTTCGCAATACTGAACCTCACCAAGAATACATTTCTTTCTGCATTACTTTAGATTTAATAAAGATTGATAAGGGTAAACACAACTAAGAGAATAAAGTAGCAGACTCGGAAGTATTAATTCAGTTCATGAGAGATAATGTGAAAAGCAACAACTCTCACGCCCCCTAGTCACGGCTTAAGCGGTATTTTACTTCAAATCAAAATAAAGTGGGCTCTCTGGTCCTAAAGGACCAGTAAAAATTACACTACTGATTCATAGCACGGGGAGACATTTTACAGCCGCCACACTGCACTAAACGGAGGCTAATGTGAATGTAATGAAATACTGATAAGTGTGATCCGTGGAAGCAACAAACACAACTAAGCGAATAAAGTAGCAGACTCAGTTTTATTGAATCTGCTCATGAGCGGTAATGCAGTATGTTATACAATAAGACAAGATATAAAAAAAAAGTTAAATAACGTTATTAATAGATTTCACTTCATCTCAATGTGATGAAACTCTTATATTTCCATTTTCACTAATTCGTGAAAATATAAAGTTTGCTCACTTCTCGATGAAATAAAAGATGTTATTCACACCAAAACAACAAATATTCTCTATATGCTCATCAATGCATATACATTTTTAGTGTAGCAGTATTTTTGGGGTTATTGCTTATTTTTCAACCAGGCGTCCGATCAGTTTTTTGTTTGCTCAATGGACAGGTAGAGGCAAAGCTCATTTCACAATAGTTATCACCAGATAAAAAATAAATATGTATTGTAACCAGTTACCAATAACCATACACAAATAATACAATGCTTTACTTCTAGACTGGTATTGAAAATTTCTTCCCAAATCAAATAACTGTCAGAAAAGCAAATCTTTGTGTTGAATTTTGCCTGATCTACGGGGTCTTGGTACAGCTAAAATAAAAGAATTTCTGTTGTATCAATTGTACTATTTTCATTCGAAATATTAAAACGATTGACATTCATGCTCAAACAATGTCATCTAGCAGACTTTTAAACGATCGTCCGTGCGGTGATTAGATTTTAAAAGCACTACTTTTTATGTATAGGACAACGGAAGCGCAATAATACCAGGTTGACAAATATACTTTTACACAGTAACACAAATGATTTCCGTCGCAATGTTTAAACGGGTTTCCTCTGAATTGGTCAGTAATTGCTATGGTTAGTTGTATAATAGATTACGATGCGCTTCCTTTAAATATTAAACATTACTCTATGATTTAGACACTGTTAGGTTGCAGCCCACTTATTTCTTTCTCTACAAACGTAGGTGGCCGTCCACTAACTGCTTTCCCATATGCAACAATGTTTTTATTTCAGAAAATAACAATAAAATTGCTCTTAGACATCAAAGGAATTATACCTGTATCGTATTTTGAAGATTTATAAATTCCAATGTATCTAAATAACAGTTGCCCTAAAAAGACATGTTCCGGCGGTCGCCAAGTATATTATCATGCTAATGGGAAGACTGTATCTGTGTTTCGTCATCCGCATTTAGTTCGTCGATATAATTATGAAGTTTCCGTCTTTGTTTATTTATAAATTTATTGTATTTCTGCCTTTCTGTATATCTTGGCTAGAAGGTGCGTCTAAATAAGCCAATCAGAAAAGATACCAGAATCTAGGTAAAATGGCAGCCGCGTCAACGTTTTTAGAAGAACTGTTCTAAACGTTTTTCTTGAAAACAAGCAAGCGTCGCAGATGATCTAGACCAATAGTTATCATTGACTTAGACATAACTTAGAAAATGAGCTGTAGTTTATTGAAATTAGTCAAGTATTAAAGAAGTTATAGAGAATTAAAAAAGCAACTTCTCAATACTGAACATTTGACGTCGCCAATTGTTTTTTTCTTCTGCATAAACTTTCATCATAAGCCATGAAATAGAACATTGGTTGTTTTGGAGTGAATAACAGATTTTATTTCATCTTGAAGTGATATACCTCTTATATTTTCACTCATGCTTTGGAGTCGATAACATATAAAGTTTGCTCAGTTCTCGATAAAATAAAATATGTTATTCACTGAAAACCAGCAATACTTTATACATTTATTTATTTAATACTTAGCAAAGGAATAGTGGATTTAGCAGTGAAATGACGTGGTATTTTAACTGTGTGAAGTATAGACTTTTATTGTTTTACTATAGAAGCCGAAAAAAACATTTTCATGACAAAAACAATATTTGCTTTAGAAAATAACTATGTCAATGTTGTTTCATATACATGTATGGGTGACACTCCTGTTCCTGGATTATAGACCTAATACAGAATTGAATTGGAAATGGTCTTACCAAGAATATGTGTCGTAGTCTGAACATCGGTTAAGCATTTTGGGAATTGTTGTCATTTAGAGATGTTAGTTTGCCACATATATATTTTGAGAAATGGCTGTAATATGACTTTTGGGGATATGTTATGTGCGTTGAGACATACGTTCCTTTCTTCGTACATAATTGCATTGTATTTGATGCTTATAGAAACATCAATTGCTCTGTGAGACCTTCTGTGTTTTCCTATTTAACATCGACTGTGCTGCGATACCGTCAGCCCTATATATAAATGTCGATAAGCCGCTGAGGAACACCTCACTAAAGGCAGACACACACAATGTGACACTAAAATTGGATATTAATATACTTTATAAAATGATTTTCAGAATCCAGATTGTTGCTAGTTTATACTACATGTATATCAGTCTGTGTAATGCTGATGCCTTTGCCAGGGTACCTGCAACATCATCAAGTGAAGTTACAAATTTGGATATAGACGACTTGAAGAACCTTTATGGAAAACTATTGAACGAGTCAGAATACGACATTTGGATCAGACCCAGACGCAACCAGTCTCACCATGTGGAGGTAAACACCACATTCACACCAACTAATATAATCCGTTTCGACACAACAGAGCAACGACTTGACGTTCTTGGATATTTTACAACTTCGTGGAAGGACGAACTGTTGACATGGAAACCAGACGAATATTCAGGAACCAACACGGTCAAGCTACCTATCAGCAAAATCTGGAAACCTACCTTAGTTTTGTCAAAGGTAAAGTTTCTTTATTAGCTTCGTAACTGTAATGATGATTCAGATAAATAATGCATGATAACCTGGACTAAACATGCTTTGTATCTGCGAATCAACACACACACACACACACACACACACACACACACACACACACACTACTAATTATTGATAACACTATGTTTAAAAGAGGAAAAGTAGCATTCACAGACCAAACCAACGCATAACAATCAAACAACAGTTTCATGGAAAAATAGGATCCAAGTGTGCTACACCACAAATATAAAATAATTTAAAAGTGTTTAAAACGAGTTTAAAATGGTTTAAAACGGGTTTAAAAGGGTTTTAAAATGGTTTAAAATGGTTTAAACGCCTTAAGGTGTCACTTATTCTCCCATTTCTGCTCATGTGAGATAGGCATTTTCCTCATGTGAGATAACTCTATCTTACATGACATGTAACTTACGACTTAGATCATGGCGGGGATTTCTTTATTTACACTGTCCTGTTTTAATGGGATGACAGTAGGGTAAGTGTGAGGTTTGGTGCACCCTAGAACCGGTTTAAACCCCCAGTGGCCTTTGTTGCCACTGACCGTTCCAAGGCGGTAGCCCCATTTTCAACCCTTTTGTGTTTGTGATGTCGTTTGCATTTTTTATTACTTTTGCCTTCTCGATTGTCTGTTTGCGTGTTTGTTTTTGTGTTTTGTGGTTGACTGTCGTCCTTGAATGCTGCTTTCCCTGTCCGATATTTTATATTTCTTCGCTTTATTCTGGCGTTAAATCAGCAAAGTCATTGATTTTATGCCGGTAATAAACACATAATGGGAGAAAAATAATCCATCATGAGTGATCCATATGAGATAGGGAAATCTCACCCTCGGGATCAGAATTGCAACCAGGCATTCGGCAGAGCCTCGTCCTTGGTTGCAATTCTATTCCTCGGGTGAGATTTCTACATCTCACATGGATACTCAGGATGGATTCTTATAATCTCATCCGTGCACAGTTGACACCCCAATTAAAGTGGACAAACATTAAAGATTTACAACCAATTTATGTCTTCTCATAATTTGAACTTGGGTCAAACATCAAACATGCAATTTCAAATTTGTTTGCATTTTTCAATAAAGTTTCCATTTCAATTCACTGACTTTTTTAAAAGGAGGATTTGGGTTTTCCGCATGTCATGGTAAAACTAAATAATGCCTAGTAACAGGAAGCGATTGAAAACTAATTACATTGTATTTCTATTTTAATTGTTATAGTTCTTTATCCAAATTGGCAATATCAATTGCACAAGTATCTCCTTCGCCAATATTACCATCATACTTTGTGACCTAAGTTTATTTCAGCATTGACACCATCACCATCTCCCTTAACAGCATATTACATATACATATACATATTTCCTAAACTCCAGGCTTATCACGGGTCCAATATAATAGGAGACACAGCTACAGACATAGCCAAACTGTCATCAGAAGGCATCGTACAGTGGGTTCCGGATGGGATTTACAGGTAAGAACACATAAGGTCTATCGTACGTAAAGATAATTGATGTGGCCAGTACCTATAGAGGGTTTACATCAAACTCTTTAAAAATGTCATCAATTTTGATCATGTTTTAGTTTTGAAAAGAATGCGTCTGTGCCTGTAGAGGATTGCTTCATCGTCATATATGTTTAGCTTTTATAATATAGTCTTTGACTAAAGAGGAATAATCTGACGTCGTGACAAAGTTCCAAATTGTGATCATATGATTGTAACGATATATCTGACGTCAATTGTGATCATATGATTGTATCGATATATTTGACGTCAAGTGAGATCATATGATTGTATCGATATATTTGACGTCAAGTGTGATCATATGATTGTATCGATATATTTGACGTCATGTGATCATATGATTGTATCGATATATTTGTCGTCGTGTGATCATATGATTGTATCGATACATTTGACGTCAAGTGTGATCATATGATTGTATCGATATATTTGACGACGTGTAATCATATGATTGTATCGATATATTTGTCGTCGTGTGATCATATGATTGTATCGATATATTTGACGTCAAGTGTGATCATATGATTGTATCGATATATTTGACGTCAAGTGTGATCATATGATTGTATCGATATATTTGACTCGTGTGATCATATGATTGTATCGATATATTTGTCGTCGTGTGATCATATGATTGTATCGATATATTTGACGTCAAGTGTGATCATATGATTGTATCGATATATTTGACGTCGTGTGATCATATGATTGTATCGATATATTTGTCGTCGTGTGATCATATGATTGTATCGATATATTTGACGTCGTGTGATCATATGATTGTATCGATATATTTGACGTCAAGTGTGATCATATGATTGTATCGATATATTTGAAAAAGGACATGATATACATTTGCTTCACAACTAGATTAGACAAGAAAACAATTAGACTGAAACGTATTAATGAAAATAATTAGACAATTAGACAATAACTGTGTATCGGTAAATATATGAATTGGGACTCGTGGTTTTGGCACAGGGCAAGCTCGAAAACAACGGTATTCATTTATCTGACTGTGACCTAAGTTAATGTAAATTTTATCATGACAAACTCATGTTGTAAAATTATGAACATTGTTTGGACTTCTACATTGTAGTATTGTTTGATCGCCACCTGTATATTTAAGTTCTCCAGAACATAAAAATTGCAACACTATGGGCTAGTATTCTGTAGCGCAGTATATGACACTATTCTATATGTATACAAGTTATACAATTTGAGCCCATTATTTTTAGTCCCGTGTTACGTATTTTCTGATTATTGTTTATCAAATGTTTGGGTCTGCAAAACTTCCTACTCCACGATTTTGTTTTGTTTGTTTTTTAAATACAGTACAGAACTGACTCAATTTTTCAAAGAGGAACTTCAGCATTTATGAATTTCTTGTTACAACGTGTACTGTGATTAAAACGTCTACAACATCACAGTTGTGTCCTTTCTCTAACTAACTGCACTTTTTTTTTTTACAAAACATCTTGGGATTTCCTTGGAATATATATGGAATTAAGTGTGGAGTATATGCAATATATAGCGGAAATACGCACCCTCCGTTTCTTTTTCGTTTCAGTATACATTTGTTTTAAACACACATACAACTGATGGCAAAATTAAATAATATAAGTGGTAGTTGAGCTTTATTAAAATTTAAGTAATCAATGGTTTCAATTTCTTTCTGCATAAAAAGTAACTAAGGAACAAAATTATTCTTTTAGAAATTTGGAAATTATTGATCAATATTTAAAACTTGAAAACTCGCCAACGATCCCTTTAAAATGAAATCTTTTGAACACTTTTACTTTGTAACCGACATAAGGTGTTTATTGGCGAAAATATAGCTAAAACTGCTAACCCGCCCGTGGATTTTAAATAGAATACCTTCATATCAGAAATAATAATTTTAACTGGTAAAGTGCATTGTTCTCTATATCGTTAGGCTATGGTGGCTGATTCATGCCATTTATCGTCTTTTCGTAATTTCGCCTAGAAAAAAAAGACGACATTTCAGCCTCGAAAAGACGACATTTAATATGATCGTCTTTTCGTTATTTCATGTAGCCTTCTGCCATCTTCTTTTCGTTCTGTCATTTTTTGCGGAGAAATAACGAAAAGACGAAATGGCAGAAATCAGCCACCGTATTATGGGAAAGATAAGCTTTGAAGAGAACATTCTTACCTGTATTTGACAAATTCATACTATCTGAACCACATCATTGTTAGCATTATTTCTTTTTTCAGTGTTCTATGTGAAGTGAACGTCGAATGGTATCCATTTGATGTCCAAACGTGCAAAATGACGTACTTTGTAAGTGATGAGACCATTTCATCTGTGTTGTTAAGTGGAGCGGAGTCAGTGCCAACAGATGAATACATTGAAAACTCCGAATGGCGTCTACTCGAGTTGACCACAGAGAGAGAGGTCATGTATGAAACGTATATGGTACACATCATTTTCAAGGTTGAGCGTCGAGCACAGTTTACGGTGTATACATTGGTTGTTCCTTTAATGATGCTGTCAGCACTGAATGTATTCGTTTTTCAAATGCCGATCGGCTCTGGTGAAAAGGCATCCACCTCCATAACTATATTTCTGGCCTACGGCGTCCTTACAACAATGATCAGAGATACGCTACCACACAATTCGCTGAACATTTCCTACTTCGTTGTGTACATCGTCTTTTTGCTGTCAGTAAGCGTTCTTACTGTGATGTACGTCATCGTTCAGGCCAAGATTTATTCCGGACGCGGGAATCAACCATGTCGTTTATGCTGTTATGTTTCTAGCAAGATTGGTGCTGTTAACTCCGAAACTACAACTGGTGTAAAGGAGAATCCACGTAATACTTGTATTACTTGGACGATGTTTTTCAACAAATTGGATACTATTATTTTCTTTATATTTTTTATCCTTGTCGTAATAGTTTCGACTGGATTGTTCTGCATGTTTAATACGAGGAACTAATTTTCACTGGTTTGAAGAACTTTAGTTGTTTTGAACACAATAGTAGATGTTTTTCTCAAATAGTATGCGTGCGTGTGTGTGTGTGTGTGTGTGTGTGTGCATGCGTGCGTGCGTGTGTGTGGTGCGTGCGTGGGTGTGTTTGCGGCGCGTTTCAGTAAGTGATGGGCTGCGGTGGCGAGCTCATTTGTATGTGTGTTTGTGTCAGTAACTATGTAATACTGGCTGTAACGGTAATAGTGATATGAGGTGGTGTGTTAATGATTAAATAATGTTGTTTTTGTCAATCTCAAATGTGTAAGTGAGGTTCAAATCAGCACAATAAACTGTAACTGTCGGCAATTTAGATGACAATTGATGTAAACAGATGATTTGTTTTGGAGATATCAGATATGCCTGTGTGAATTAGTATACTCAGTAAAACAACACAAAAAAGAAAGTTTTTTTTTTCCTTCAAATTGTGGCTATTCCAACTGATAATTCAGATACCTACGTTATTAAAATTCACTAAATGTTCACAATGACTCAAATGTACGCTACGTTCTAACAGTTAAATCGTTAGACACAAACGTATAGCAGTCAGGATTTATGTGCATTCGTTTATTTTTATAAATAATCTCCTTTATTTAAATAAACAAAAAATGACCTCTCTTTTGTCTTGCTAACTGTAACTAGTGTGGCCTTCTTTTTCAAGATGATTAACAGGAAATATTGATGGTATTCTACATGCAGTTGGAGTCGGGCCATTTTAGCTAGAAACAAACGTCACAAATGTGTGCGTTCGTAAGATTCTGTATTCCGCGGTTTTTATCTTTGTTATTGTTATGTAGGCAACAGTTGAAACACTGTCTATCTATCTATTGATACTGCAACACCGCCTTTCGAAGATTATGGGCAGGTTTCCTGGGTAGAACCAGTACTAAGCAATGTGGATTAATTATCTTGCTCAAGGATAAATAACATGGTCAATAAGGGGATCGAACCCACGACCTTTCGATCTCAAGTTCGGCGCTCTACCACTGAACCACGCACTCCTGTCAACAAATAAATTTACCTCATTATTTTGTTTCAACGTTGTTGTTTTTTACAATTATATTTATAGAAATTTCCCAACAATTTTAAACATAGATACTTGTATTAAGGCCAAAAGAAAAAGAATTGTTCTGTTTTCGGTAATCCACCAGACCCTATTTTTTGACACTGACCGTAAATTGTTTTATTGATATCGACAACGATGGCGATAAAGATTGCGAATATTTGGCAATGTTTTATCAGTCGTTGATTAGCAACAAATGTTTCCCTTTCCCTTTTTGGGAGATGTTGTATTTACTCCATCTCGTGCCAGCTACTAGATCTAGTAGTTATTTCAACGCATGCGCGGTACCCAATCTGTCGCAGGGCAAAGTATAGGTCTATTTTATGTTTGATTTTCTCTTGAAAAAAAACTTTTATCATTAAGCCATTAAAAAGCTTTTAACTACTTGTTTGACAATTCGATAACGGTGGCCATTTCATTCAATACCACCAATGTCTATTACTTTGTTATTACCCTCACATATCGTATCCCATTCTTAACATAAAATAAAAGACCGGACGCAAAAGTATAGTTACAGGTTAAACATAATAAACTCATTATGCCATCATCGTGTACGATATTTGTATAGCGTGTCGTATAAACAAAACAATGCAATACAGAATAGCTTCAGTATTTAAATCTATATTAAAATCTATATTTTTCAAAATTATATTCATAAATACAATTATGCCTCCACCGTTACTTTATCCTTCCTGACCATTGATAAAGGATTTACCTTTACGATGTTACTTCCATTTTGTTCGTGTCAACCGTAAAGTTAGTGTAAAGTCATTATCAGTTGTCAGCGGCGGTTTATATAACATAAACTGAAAAGAAAAAGAAACGCATAATGGGTATATCCGCTATATATTGTATGTTTAATATGCTACTGCTAATTATGGTGGCATATAACTGCCGTCGAGATAATTTAGTCGCGATACATTTTGCAGCTATTAAGACTACTTTTAAGCCATAATAAGTCGACTTATAAGAACAAAGTCTAGATAAGTATCACGACAAACTTTAACCATGAAGTCATGATTAGCTTTAAAGTGATATGCTCGATTAATATGTCGCCTTAGTTTTTAATCTTCGGATCACCCGGATTTTAAGGGAGGAGATATACTGCTTCACTGCACTTGTCCCGTTTCTATGGAAGCTTTAATGTACCCCCCAGATAATGTATGTTTAGATAATGAAAACAATCTTCTTTGTCAATGATAATAAAGGTGTAATAAACAAATATTTATTTATGTCGATATAGAATAAAACGGCATGAGAATATACAAAGGTAGTTGTCGACATGTACATGTCGACATCTATCTTTGTTTTACCGAAGATGTAATAAATTAAATGGCTATAACCGTTTTATTTATTTATTGCGACATTCGTTTTACGACATGCGACATTAACAAGGTAAGTATCAGTATTGAAGTCGCAATGAAGACACAGAAGCCTACCGTCATACTTTCGAATATTTCCTTTCGCGTGGTCATGGACACCACGGGTGTTGAAAAGAAGTATGTATGTGAGGTCAGTGTATTTCACATGTCCTTACTAATCCGAGCCTTCTCTGACCTTACCAGCCCGTCTTGTCCGTCCGTCCGTCTGTCCGTCCGTAGACACTATACTTGTCCGGGCTATTTCTCAATAACTCCTTCATAGAATTACGTGAAACTTCACTCAAAGCTGTGTAGCAGCCTAATTTGGCTGTCATTCCAGAGCATTATCGCGACTTTTGAAAGTGGAGTAAATTTTCCCATAAGTCGACTTATAAGGGCTAAAAAGTAGTCTCAGTAGCTGAAAAAAGTATCACGACTAAATTATCACGACGGCAATTATATGCCACCATAGCTAATCAAATGGTAAAGGGCGACATTATGCCTGTCCTTTTGGAATGAAGGTTTAAACAGCACCGAACCCACCAATGGTTACCCCTTTAAAGTTGCATTATCGATAAAATGCGCATTTGGCTCAATCAGGTGAGCAAACTTAGGTTTTAAACGTTGCAATCTCTTAAAGAAATATAAAAAAGATCGCACAGGGAAAGTAGCATTCAAGGAGGACAGTCAACCACAAAACACAGAAACAAACACGCAAACAGACAAACAACAAGGCAAAAGTAATAATAAATGCAAACGACATCACAAACACAAAAGGGTTAACAATAGGCTACCGCCTTGGAACGGTCAGTGGCAAAGTAGGCCACTTTGGGTTTAAACCGGTTCTAGGGTGCACCAAACCTCACACTTACCCTACTGTCATCCCATTAAAACAGGACAGTGTAAATAAAGAAATCCGCGCCGTGATCTAATATCTTACCGACAAAGCAGCATCAATAGGCAATATAAGTAAAACACAAATATGCTCGTGTAAATATAATACAAACAAACAATAGCCTAGAAAGCTTCACAAACTTCATAGCAACTTTAAACACACTACTGAAATGACTTGACTTTTTAACGTTAACTTTAAACACAATACTGAAATGACTTGACTTTTTCAAGCGAAACTTCAACAGTTATGAATTTCGTGTAACAAAGTATACTTTATTAAAGACAAGCTAATTTCTCTTATTCAAAAAACATTCGCTAGAGAAAATACTACATTTTTGGCATGTAATAATATTAAAGCGGTTTTTACTAACGGCAGTTCAGACAATTATACTATGTGGACTTGCTATGAAGTTTGTGAAGCACTCATCTTCCTATTAGATAATATTTTCGTCAGGTATGGAACCACCGTTTATAGACAAATTGTTGGTATCCCTATGGGTACGAACTGTGCACCACTTGTCGCAGATTTGTTTTTATTTTGTTATGAAAGAGATTTCATGTTGAGTCTTTCACCAGATACCCAGGCAGATGTCATTGAAGCTTTTAATGACACCTCTCGGTATCTGGTTGACATACTGAACATTGACAACCTTTACTTTCCAACTATGGTTGATAATATTTATCCTAAAGAACGTCAGCTTAATAAAGCTAATATATCTGATAATAACGCTTCTTTTCTTGATTTAGATCTCTCGATTGAAAATGGTGAAATAATTAGCAAAATCTATGACAAGAGAGATGATTTTAATTTTGACATTGTTAATTACCCCCACTTGGATGGGGATGTTCCCCTTATGGGGTGTATGTGTCTCAACTTATTCGTTTTTCAAGAGCTTGTACTCGAGTTGAGGACTTTAATATTCGTAATATTTGTATAACTAAAAAGCTACTTAATCAGGGTTACCGTTACAATAAACTTCGTAAAACCTTTGCACAATTTTATTATCATAACCCTGATCTTCTTTCCAAATACAGGAGTAATTGAAGGACTCTTCTGCGAAAAGGACAACTTGACTTCTATGGTGATGTGATTTATAAACTTCGTAAGATTTTTGGTCATGATCACTTTCATACTATCTTTGGTAAACTTGTTAAAAAGTTTATCAAAAGAGGTTATGACCCTTAAATTTTGCAACGTACTGCATGCTTGGTGGTGGACCCTTTTACAGTTCGCCACTATGCTTTCCTCTTTAATTGTACGATGACCGGACAGGCTGTGGACCCTATGATGACGCCTACCTAAAGCCCATTGGGACGGTGGCGTCTGATGTTTGTCTATGATCTTTCTTTTCGTGCCCTTAGTGGTTTATTCTCTTGTTGCTCTGGATTCTGCCAAGTCATTGAGTACCTTCATTGTTGCTTTCTAGGCTATTGTTTTTTGTTTTATATTTACACGAGCATGTTTGTGTTTTACTTATATTGCCTACTGATGCTGCCTTGTTGGTTAGAGATTAGATCATGGCGGGGATTTCTTTATTTACACTGTCCTGTTTAAATGGGATGACAGTAGGGTAAGTTTGAGGTTTGGTGCACCCTAGAACCGGTTTAAACCCCCCGAGTGGCCTACTTTGCCACCGACCGTTTCAAGGCGGTAGCCCTATTGTCAACCCTTTTGTGTTTGTAATGTCGTTTGCTTTTATTATTACTTTTGCCTTCTTGTTTGTCTGTTTGCATGTTGGTTTCTGTGTTTTGTGGTTGACTGTCCTCCTTGAATGCTACTTTACCTGTCCGATCTTTTTATATTTCTTTTTAATTAATTAAAGATCTACTACATTGACTGAGTTGTCCTTTCTGTAATCAGTTGTAGCCCCTTTTTGTACAAAACAAGTTGAGATATATCTGGTATATTATGTGGAATTAGGTGTATATATAAGTGAAGTGAAGGCAATATTTTTATTATGCGTTTCTTTTTCATTTCTGTATATATAAAGCATAT
Source organism: Cyrtodaria siliqua (assembly GCA_037043455.1). NCBI lineage: Eukaryota > Metazoa > Mollusca > Bivalvia > Adapedonta > Hiatellidae > Cyrtodaria > Cyrtodaria siliqua. The sequence continues at coordinate 21,135 of JAWPHD010013858.1, read as the reverse complement.
CCGACACGCCTCACAAAGGGTGAATTTTTAAAGAGATATGATTGGAGTTGGATTTATGTAAATCAGTTCACGTTAGTTTTAACCACGTAACATACTTTGTATAACTGTAGAAACAGTGGATTGATTACTTATCTTGAACATATAGTAAAGGGAAAAAGACATGTAACTCGGAAAGTTCCGCTACATAATTAATATACTGTATAATGTTAATGTAAAGAAATTGCAAAACGTTACATACTCAGTTTGCTCAACTGCTTCAGCCAAATGTGTATTCTACTAATAATGAAACTCCGAAAGGATAGCATTAGTTGTGTTATATGTTGTTTTAATAGATTTTCCGAAAGGCAAGGTCTAATGTAGCCATTTTCCTTTTCATTAACAGCAGCATACTATATAGCACAAATTCCCGAGTTGTGTTTCTTTTTTCCTTTAGTATATATTCAAAATAATGCTGAGGAATAGAAATAAAAAAAAAAGTGCATTTTTTTATGGATTTAATTTACATTCCTGCTTTTATTTCACTTTTCACCGAGCACTGAGCTAGTGTGAACGGCCTTGGTGGGTCTGTCAACGATGTTCGTCGGTCCTTCGTTAATCCGTCGTCGTCATTTATGAGGCCAAGGGATCCCCTTTTCAGTATTTATTGACATTCGCACTAGCGTTTTGTTTAGTGCCCCGACTACAAATCAGTAGTGTTATTACTTACTGGTCCTTTGGGATCATCAAGCCCAGTCTTTGTGGCTTTAAAGTAGAATATCGCTTAAGCCGGTGCTAGGAGGCGTGAGAGCTGTTGCACTTTACATTACCTGTTATGAACAGACTCAATAAAACCGAGTCTACCACTTGTATATTCTTGTTTGTGTTTGTTGCTTCAAAAGGATCCCATTTTCAGTATTTATTTACAGTGTTCCGTCACTGCTGCACATTTAGATGTGCTTTTAATGCCGAGTGTCACCTGAGCTAAATATACTGAGCAAAAATAAAAGTACCCCTTTTTCTTTTCCTGATTATACAGACAACAAAACATGAAATAATAAATGATGTATATATAATAATTAGATTGACCTCAACCAATAGTCCAAACAAAAGATTTTGTTTTAAAGTTCAGTACACAAGGGAATTCTTAAATCATGCATTTTGGTAAAAACATAAAATCTACAAACATTACCTAAATTTGTCCAAGGCAATATTCTCTATACGTTGCTTTCGGAAAACAATCAAAGAAAAACACAACACAAGCAGCTTTTGAATATCCAAAATCATCAAATTACCGCCCTTTAAGTTTTCCATAGATCCATAAAAGAGTAATGCTTGACACAATTTGAAACTGCTTAAAGGAATATTTAGTAGTCAGTGACGTGTGCTTAAAAATATCAAACATTGTTTAATTAAAACGCTGTTCAAGCTGCACTACGCCCTCAACAACTTGTTTATGGGAATACCAGCAAAGAAAAGGGGTACTTTTATTTTTAGTGAGTAGATATACTCAAATAACATATATTTCACCGATTTCAGAACCATCTTCCTCAAAGCTATTTTTCTTAATGTAATTTGACTAGCATGTCCATTGGGTTGGCCTGAATTAAGTTTTTGTTGTCGACATGTCAGAAGGTCAGGTTTTGTTGAGGTTTTTGTGTCGACAAATATGATTTATAGTGCAATAGCTGAAGTACATATGTGCAATAATTTCACGCATATCACCTATTTTCCTTTTATAAAATTGTATCTTATGACATCATTATCTTAAAGTCATAAACAGTATTCTTAAATTATAGTGTATATTCCTAAATTCAATATACTGATTATTTTTAATATGTACCATCATTTTTCAAGCAGTTGTTTGTTTTAATGCGTTTATCAAACTGGTATTAATCATATGAAGCATACGAATCGGTTAAATCGACTTTAATCAATTTATCTCAAATACTAAAGTTTTAGGAAAATCATGATGTTTCTAGTCATATTTTTCTTTTTTGTACAATTGTTTTAATAACGTGTTTTTTATACAGTAAATATATTCTGTTTTGTTTGAAGACCATGTGTTAGACTGTCTAGTAGCCAAATATGTAATCCTCTTGAAATAAGAATATTATAATTATTATTATTATTATTACTACGGAGCTCCAAACAGCGGCGCATTATAAAATACGATTAATAATATATGTATTGAATGCATCCACGAACGAGTCCGTTTTGGTGGAGATCATCTACATGTATACTTAAGGTATATAATGACACATTTTGGTGGAGATCATCTACATTTCATGTATACTTAAGGTATATAATGACACATTTTGGTGGAGATCATCTACATTTCATGTATACTTAAGGTATATAATGACACATTTTAGATATACTTAAGGTATATAATGACACATTTTGGTGGAGATCATCTACATTTCATGTATACTTAAGGTATATAATGACACATTTTATGTATACTTAAGGTATATAATGACACATTTTGGCTATTAGGTATGAAGCATGCTGTTACCCATGTTATTGTCAACATATTACAGATCGTTTCTCTGTACGACCTAATATACAGTTAAATGTGTTTACAAACATAATGAAGGTGTATGACTATTTTAAAAAACTCCTCCTTTGAGAACTCGTTTTTATAATAGTATTCCATGCTAAGTAATAAACAGAGTCTGGTCTCAGCGAGTTGGTTGATTTAAATACCGAGGTTGGAGCAGCCATGATAAGTAATAAACAGAGTCTGGTCTCAGCGAGTTAATTGATTTAAACACCGATGTGGATGTAGCCATGCTAAGTAATAAATAGAGTCTGATCTCAGCGAGTTGGTTGATTTAAACACCGAGATGGCGTATCCATGCTAAGTAATAAATATAGTCTGGTCTCAGCGAGTTTGTTGATTTAAACACCGAGGTGAGCGAAGCCCATCGAGGTATTTAAATAACCAACCAGCTGAGACAGAATCTATCTGTCTTGTAGTATGGTGTACTTAGTGATCCTGTCCGTATTCTAAATTCCATTTATCGGAAATTAGAGTATGGTAAAGCGCCTACCCTTTATTTATCCTGAATTACACAATTTAATGCTATGCATTCATCGAAGGCAATTTCGCTGACCATACTACAAACATACATAACCAGACCGGAAACATGGCCATTTAAATGAAATTTATACGACCATTTTAATCGAACACATTATTAACTTTTATTCGCATAAAACCATGTAGCTTACACATAACACAGCCAACCAGTCTTGTTTAAATGGTCAATTCCATCAATAAATGCCAGTATCGGGTATTCAGTTAAAGTCTATATTGACAAAACATTATAACATTTGATGTTAAATGAAATATGGCATGCTAGCAGTGAAATAAAAGTGTTTTTGCATACTGTCAAATAAACAGTTTTATTTTCAGTGCCAGAACTTTTTTTTTTCAATGTAAAAAGACAACTTGTTTAAAAAATAACTGTTAAAGTCATATCTTTAAAATGGAAATACATGTATTATAAGAACATGAGCCACATATTTTTCTTTAAAAAAATCGGTTATGTATTTTAGGAACTGTTTTCATTTGCAGTACTGTAGAACACAGTACAATAGAGAAATGAGTTTGATGGGTTAATTTTTTGGAACAAAACTTTTTTCAGAAATTGGTATGAAAGTTATATCATTGCTTAACATAACGAAACTAAGAAAATGAATGGTAGTGTATTGAAATCACTTACGTATTCTAGAAGTTATGGTGAGTTAAAGATAGCAACTTCACAATACTGAACCTTGCCAAGAATACATTTCTTTCTGCATGACCTTAGATTATAATAAATATTGATACTGGTGAACCTTTGAAACAACAAACACAACTAAGAGCATACCGTAGCAGAATCGGAACTTTTGAGTCAGGTCATGAGAGGTAATGTGAGAAGCAACAACTCTCACGCCCCTAGTCACGGCTTAAGCGTTATTCTACTCAATATTTAATAACATTCACACTAGCTTTCGTTTAGTGCAGTGTGACGGCTGTAAAAAGTCTCCCTATGCTTCGAATCAGTAGTGTTATTTTTACTGGTCCTTTTGGACCAGAGAGCCCACTATATTTTGCTTTGATAAGGTGATCCTTGGAAGCAAGACACACAGAATAAAGTAGCAGACTCAGTTTTATTGAATCTGTTCATGAGCGGTAATGTAGGAAATTATACAATAAGATAAGACATTAAAAATGACGTTTTTTATCGTGAATATTATATTTGACTTCATCTCAGTGTGATCAAAGTCTTATATTTCCACTTTCATTCGCGAAAATATAAAGTTTGCTCACTTCTCGATGAAATAAAAGATGTTATTCACACCAAAACAACAAATATTATCTATATACTCATCAATGCGAATATTCTCTATATACTCATCAATGCGTATAAATTGTTAACGTAGCAGTATTTTTTCTGATATTGTTTATTTTCCTACCAGGCGTCGGAGCAGTTTTTTTGTTTGCTCAATGAACAAGTAGCGAAAATGCTCTTTTCACAATAGTTGTCACCAGATGAAAAAAGGGAAGAAAGAAAACAAAATATGTATTATAACCGATAACCATAAACAAATAATACAATGCTACACTTCTAGACTGGTATTGAAAATCACTTCCCAAATAAAATAACTGTCAGAAAAGCAATTGTTGTGTTGACATTTGCCTGATCTATGGCGTCTCGATACAGCTAAAAATAAACGACTTCCTGATGAATCAATTATACTATTTTCATTCGAAATATTTTTGATATTATGTTTATTGTTGTAAACGAAATTTATTTTCATATAGTCTCTAATAATTCTTTGAGAATGGCATAGTTAAAATCATATGTAATGTTTTATTTTATATAATACTGTGCTATGACGAGACTTTAATAAACTATAAAACATAAAACCTATAAAAAAAGATTGACATTCATGCTCAAACAATGTCATCTAGCAGTGTCTTTTAAACGTTCGTCCGTGCGGTGATTAGTTTTTAAAAACACTAATTTTATGTCTGGGACAGAGGAAGCGTAATACTACCAGGTTGACAATACCTTTACACCGTAACACAAATGACTTCCGTCGCAATGTTGAAACGGTATTGCTTATTTGTCTTCCTCTAAATTGGTTATTAGTCGCTATGGTTAGTTGTATAATTGGTTACGATGCGCTTCCTTTTAATATTACACAACATTATACAATGACTTAGATAATGTTAGGTTGCAGCCCACCTATTCCTTTCTCTATAAGTGTAGGTGGCAGTCCACTAACTGCTTTCCCATAGGCAACACTGTTGGTGTTTTCAGAAAATAACTTTAAAACTGCACATTTCTGTATCTTACTTTGAAGATTTATTCAACTCCAAAGTGTCTAAATAATTGTTACTCTATAAAGACTTATTCCTATAGACCTAATAAAGAATTGAATTGGAAATGGTATTACCAAGAACATGTGTCGTAGTTTTCGAACATCGGTTAGGTATTTTTGGAATTGTTGTCATTTAGAGATGTTAGTTTGCCATATATATATTTTGAGAAATGGTTGTAATATGACTTTTGGGGATATGCTATGTGCGTTGGGACATAAGTTGCTTTCTTCGTACAGAATTGCATTGTATTTGATGTTTATAGAAACTTCAATTGCTCTGTGAGACCTTCTGTGTTTTCCTATTTTACATCGACTGTGCTGCGAGACCCCTGCCCTATATATAAAGGCCGAGAAGCCTGTCACAAAATATCACGGGTAGAGCATATTGGTCATTTAGAGATGTTAGTTACACCCTAATTCATTCTTTAATTGAACCAAATTCACAATGTTCATGTTATATTCAGGTAATACGGAAAACCGTGCATATTTTAAGTGGCCGCCATAGGACGCTCGGAAGGGCCGTTTAATAAATTTAGTTTTGTGCTAATGCATGCAAACATATCTCCTTAAACGGCAAAATTGAGTAAGGGTCCTTTCATGTAGATTTTAATACTGCGAATTTAGCCACTTAGGTCACGGACTGAACGGGGGAAATAATGGTTTGGGCGTAACGTTTGCTATAAAATCCATTGTCTTCTAGTTCTGGCCGGGATTGCTTGATAGTTGCTTTGTTTGGAGCTGGAGTTGGACGGCGAAATTCACAGGCAATATGTGCCTAAGCCATCCAGGGTTGGATATAAGCCATCCAGGTGTGTATGTATTTCCGGAGTGGAGCTAAGCTTCCACGCATAACGTTAAGAGCGGTGGAGACGGTCCCCGTACCTGCGCAGCATGGCCATGTTCTAGTAGCGACAAGCCCCGGGACACGAGGTGGGCCCGTTATCAGTCCTCACTGTAGGAACATCATCCACAACCTCAGTGGAGGTTAATCATCATACATATCGCGTCATCAACCCTTATAGAAGGCATTTGATGACAATCACTCATTGGATTCGCGCATCATCATTTTCATGAGCTCTCTCGCATCACAGTTATCGTGCTAGATCAGAGATCAACAATGTTATAACTTTAACAACACTTTAGTGTCGTATATAGTCAGTCGACACATCCAGTATTTGTTACAATACTAAGAACGTCTTAAACGTTCATGAGAACATTCTTTTCATATTTCATCTGTGTATTCGCTTGTTTTTTTAGATAATTGTGTATATATTTATCATATTTTAAAAGTTGCATTAAACTTATGTAAATGCATTAGTTTAGTTTAAACTATTTATTTTACATCGATTGCGAAACAAGTTATTGCAACTTAGATTAATCACTCTCGATGGCTTCCTGGGTAGAACCAGTACTAAGCAATGTGGATTAATTATCTTGCTCAAGGATAAATAACGTGGCCGCGGCGAGGATCGAACCCACGACCTCTCGATCTGGAGTTCGGCGCTCTACCACTGGACCACGCACTCCACAATGTAAATGCATTCACCGCCATTGATTCTTTCCTGAGTTAGCCCCAACCACTAGGGTCATCCTGCGACAAAGCTGCCGAAGTACACCTCAATAAAGGCAGACACACTGTGACATTACAGTTAGATATCAATATACTCTATGAAATGAAACTGTTGTACAAGCCGGCAAAAATATTTTAATGTCAAAAACAATGTTTTCTGTAGAAAATAACTTACTTGTGTAGTATTATCTTGGAAATATATCAACGTTGTTTCATGTTCATGTATTGGTCACATGTTATTGGATTATAAACTTAATAAAGAATTTAATTGGAAATGGTATTACCAAGAATATGTGTTATAGTTTTCGAACATCGGTTAAGTATTTTTAAGAATTGTTATCATTTAAAGTTTGTTCATATATATATTTTGAGAAATGGCTGAAATTTGAATTTTGTGGATATTTTATTTGCGTTGAGAAATAAATTCCTTTTTTAGTACAGAATTGCATTGTATTTTACCATTAAGAAATATAAACAGTAAACACAACATCATTAAACCATATTGCACAATTGGGAGATGATGTATTTACTCCATCTCGTGACAGATACTAGATCTAGTAGTTATTTCAACGCATGCGCGGTACCCAATCTGTCGCAGGGCAAAGTATAGGGGTAAACGTTCGTTGACTCTCCTCACGGTCAGATAATCGGACTCTCCTCAAAGTCAGAGGCTGTACCAAATTGATGGGAGGAGCTAACGCTACACGATTTACCGGAATGGAGTTGATTTAACGAAACGGACCGAAACTGAGATATGAATTACCGAAACGGAGATTGTTTTGATGATTTAAAGACTAATACACACATGTCAGTCCAGTGATTTAAGTTTATTACGTCTCTGATCTTATTATTATTATTATCTTAATAGTATAATCATTATTGGGTAGTTATTTCTATATAAAAAAAAAAATATTATAACGTCTTTAAATAATAATTGTACCGCTTTCAGCAGAGTGGGTCAAGAAGATTTATCGAAACTGAGTTCAGAAGAGACTAGTCTGGACAACGGTTGTGTATTAAAACCTTTAACGGGCCATAACTCCGCCAAAAATCATTCATGCTGGAACACGGCGACGATATGCACAACTAGGCTTGATACTGATCATCCTTGCCAATTTTCGTTGAAATCTGCCAGGGGTTCAGGAGAACTAGTCTCGAGAAAGTTTATTAAAACATTTAAAGGGCTATAACTCCCGCCAACAATATGTTATTTTTGATATATTATTAATAGTATAATCATTTTCGAGTAGATCTTACGTTTAAAAAAAGGGATGTTCCTCTTTAAATGATAATTATACCACATACAGTAGGATGGGCATAGCAGCTGGCGGAAAGCAGATTTTCAAACGGAGATGGCATTGAATAATTCAAGACTATGTACGAGTATATATTTAAAAAAATAATACATCACGCACGCGCTCTCGCGTATGAATAGATATATATATATCACTAAGTCAACGGGCATACATACACTGCATTAACATGTCTGTATGTGTATGTTAGCTAAGACTGAATGGATAAGGGACCTAAGTAAATGAATGTGTTGTTGCATGTGACGGAAAGAGAGAAACACTAATATTCATGTAGTTTGTTACATACTATAACCTGCTATATAAATACGTTAGGTTCTTCCTCATCTCACTAGTGACAACTATGTGTAGCTATGTATATTATGTAAACATGTTCATGGGCCATATTTGGCTTAAATAAAGAAATAAACTATAATCTATACATGCACGCATATATACTCCCTATATATATATATTGGACTCTCCTCATATTAGGTTCTATGAAACCATCCTTTTCCAGGGTATATAAACTATACAGTATGTATCATTACCTTTAATATATAATGGACTCTTCTCGGATTATACGAATCCCCCCATCTCGAGTGTTTCTAATCTATACGTTTATTTATCAATACCTTTGATATATATTGGACTCTCCTCAGAGTCCGGTTATATAAAACCAGCCATCTCCAGGGTCTATAATATATACGTGTATGTATCAATACCTTGATATAAAGTGGCATCTACTCTGAGTCAGGTTGTATAAAACGACCCATTTCATGGTCTTTAATCTGTACATTTATTCCAATATATATCAAAGGTATAGAAACATAAATGTACAGATTATAGATACTGGTCATGGGTGGTTTTATATAACCCGATTCTGAGGAGAGACCTCTATTTATATAGAGTTTAGATACATAAATGTATAAATTATAGATACTGGAGTTGTTAGGTTTTATATAACCTGACTCTGAGATGAGTCCGATACATATCTGGAGTATAGATATATAAATGTATAGATTATAGACACTGGAGTTGTTAGGCTTTATATAACCTGACTCTGAGAAGAGTCCGGTATATATCAGGAGTATAGATATATAAATGTATAGATTATAGACACTGGATGTGGAATGTTTTTATATAACCTGACGCTGAGAAGAGTCCGGTATATATCAGGAATATAGATATATATAGACACTGGATGTGGATGGTTTTTATATAACTTGACTCTGAGAAGAGTCCGGTATATATCAGAAGTATAGATATATAAATGTATAGAATATAGGAACTGGAAAAAAAGGTTTTATGTAACCTGGCTCTGAGAAGAGTCCGATATATATTAGGAGTATAGATATATAAATGTATAGATTATAGACACTGGAGCTGTTAGGTTTTATGTAACCTGTCTCTGAGGAGGGTCCAATATATATCAAAGGTATTGATACATAATGTATAGGTGATCGCAAGTATTATATGACCTGACTCTGAGAAGAGTCCAGTATATATCAAAGTTATTGATACATACACGTATAGATTATATACCCTGAATATGGATGTACTTATATAAAGAAATATAAAAAGATCGGACAGGGAAAGTAGCATTCAAGGAGGACAGTAAACCACAAAACACAGAAACAAACACGCAAACAGACAAACAAGAAGGCAAAAGCAATAATAAATACACACGACATCACAAACACAAAAAGGGTTGACAATATGGCTACCGCCTTGGAACGGTCAGTGACAAAGTAGGCCACTGGGGGTTCTAGGGTGCACCAAACCTCACACTTACCCTACTGTCATCCCATTAACCTGACTCTGGGAAGAGTCCGATTTCTATCAGGAGTATAGATATATAACTTTATATATTATATATATTGGAGTTGTTAGGTGTTATGGAACCGGGCTCTGAGAAGAGTCCGATATACAATGTATATCAGAAGAATAGATATATAAATGTACAGACCATAGACACTGAAGTTGTTAGGTTTTATCTAAATATATAGAGTATAGCCACTGCAGATGTTATGTTTTATATATCCGGACTCTGTGGAGAGTCCGATATATATCAGAAGTATAAATATATAAATATATAGAGTATAGACACTGGAGATGTTATGTTTTGCATAACCTGACTCTGAGGAGAGTCCGATATATATATCAGGAGTATAGATATATACATATATAGAGTACAGACACTGGATATGTTAGATTTTATATAACCCGACTGTGAGGAGAGTCCGATATATATCAGGATTATGGATATATAAATATATAGAGTATAGACACTGGAGATGCTATGTTTTGTATAACCTGACTCTGAGGAGAGTCCGATATATATCAGGAGTATAGATATATAAATATATAGAGTATATACACTGGAGATGTTATGTTTTATATATCCTGACTCTGTGGAGAGTCCGATATATATCAGGAGTATAATATATATATATATATATATAAATATATAGAGTATAGACACTGGAGATGTTATGTTTTGTATAACCTGACTCTGAGGAGAGTCCGATATATATCAGGAGTATAGATATATACATATATAGAGTAAAGACACTGGCTATGTTAGATTTTATATAACCCGACTGTGAGGAGAGTCCGATAGCTATCAGGTTTATGGATATATAAATATATAGAGTATAGACACTGGAGATGTTATGTTTTGTATAACCTGACTCTGAGGAGAGTCCGATATATATCAGGACTATAGATATATACATATATAGAGTATAGACACTGGATATGTTAGATTTTATATAACCCGACTCTGAGAAGAGTCCGATATATATCAGGACTATGTATATATACATATATAGAGTATAAACACTGGAGATGTTATGTTTTATATAACCTGACTCTGAGGAGAGTCCGCTATATATCAGGAGTATAGATATATAAATACGTAGAGTTTAGACACTGATATATAACCTGACTCTGAGGAGAGTCAGGAGTATAGATATATAAGTACATAGAGTTTAGACACTGGAGATGGTATGTTTTATATAACCTGACTCTGAGGAGAGTCCGATATATATCAGGAGTATAGAGGAGAGTCCGAAATATATCAGGAGTATAGATATATACATATAATGAGTATAGACACTGGAGATGGAGCTAGACCGAGTACCATGGGCCCAATCTGGTGGAACGCAAAAGTTCTCTCAGGGAAACTATTGAGTAAGTTACTGTGAAACATAGGAGAGGTGAAAGACACAGGGCTGGTATGTATTGAGTGTTTTCCTTTATTTCTGAAACATTTAACTTGCTTCTAGCGAAAACCGCATGAACATTGAAGGTAAGCTGGACATGCTGCACTACTTTTTGTGAAGCACAGTTTGAAGTGTATTTTGGTCATTTTGACCTCAGAATTCAAAAAGGCGTTTACATCCAGTTTGGAAAATATTTTGGGGAAAAAAGCAGGTCAGCGAATCATCTAAGGCCCATTTTTGTGTTGCACTGGGCATGACTGATACTACATTATGTGTGTTATATGGCCAGCATAGCTAGGATTTGATAAAATATCGGGTAGATATTTATTAACAGCCCTATGTGAAAATAATGGTGGTCTAGGTTTATATTCCCCGACACTGAGAAGAGTCCGATATATATCAGGAGTGTAGATATATATAGACACTGGGGTTGTAAGATTTTATGTTACCTGACTCTGAGAAGAGTCCGATTTATATCAGGAGTATAGATATATATAACTGTATACATTATAGACAAAGGCGATGTTAGGTTTAATTTACTTTGGCTCTGAGAAAAGTCCAATATATATCAGGAGTAAAGATATATGAATGTATAGATTATAGACCCTGAGGATGTTAGGTTTTATGTAACCGGACTCTGCAGATGATATATAAGGGTATATATAGCTATATTAATGTATAGATTATAGATCCTGGAGATGTATGGTTTTATATAACCTGATTCTGATAAGAGTCCTATATATATCAGGAGTGTATATATATAAATTTATAGATTATAGACACTGGAGTTGTAAGGTTTTATGTAACCTGACTCTGAGAAAAGTCCAATATATATCAGGAGAATAGATATATAAATGTATCGAGTATAGACACTGGAGATGCTAGTGTTTATGTAACCTGACTCTGAGAAGAGTCCAATATATATCAGGAGAAAATATATACAAATGTATCGAGTATAGACACTGGAGATGCTAGTGTTTATGTAACCTGACTCTGAGAAGAGTCCAATATATATCAGGAGAAAATATATACAAATGTATCGAGTATAGACACTAGAGATGCTAGTGTTTATGTAACCTGACTCTGAGAAGAGTCCAATATATATCAGGAGAAAATATATACAAATGTATCGAGTATAGACACTGGAGATGCTAGTGTTTATGTAACCTGACTCTGAGAAGAGTCCAATATATATCAGGAGAAAATATATACAAATGTATCGAGTATAGACACTGGAGATGCTAGTGTTTATGTAACCTGACTCTGAGAAGAGTCCAATATATATCAGGAGAAAATATATACAAATGTATCGAGTATAGACACTGGAGATGCTAGTGTTTATGTAACCTGACTCTGAGAAGAGTCCAATATATATCAGGAGAAAATATATACAAATGTATCGAGTATAGACACTGGAGATGCTAGTGTTTATGTAACCTGACTCTGAGAAGAGTCCAATATATATCAGGAGAAAATATATACAAATGTATCGAGTATAGACACTGGAGATGCTAGTGTTTATGTAACCTGACTCTGAGAAGAGTCCAATATATATCAGGAGAAAATATATACAAATGTATCGAGTATAGACACTGGAGATGCTAGTGTTTATGTAACCTGACTCTGAGAAGAGTCCAATATATATCAGGAGAAAATATATACAAATGTATCGAGTATAGACACTGGAGATGCTAGTGTTTATGTAACCTGACTCTGAGAAGAGTCCAATATATATCAGGAGAAAATATATACAAATGTATCGAGTATAGACACTGGAGATGCTAGTGTTTATGTAACCTGACTCTGAGAAGAGTCCAATATATATCAGGAGAAAATATATACAAATGTATCGAGTATAGACACTGGAGATGCTAGTGTTTATGTAACCTGACTCTGAGAAGAGTCCAATATATATCAGGAGAAAATATATACAAATGTATCGAGTATAGACACTGGAGATGCTAGTGTTTATGTAACCTGACTATGAGGAGAGTCCAATATATATCAGGAGAAAATATATACAAATGTATCGAGTATAGACACTGGAGATGCTAGTGTTTATGTAACCTGACTCTGAGAAGAGTCCAATATATATCAGGAGAAAATATATACAAATGTATCGAGTATAGACACTGGAGATGCTAGTGTTTATGTAACCTGACTCTGAGGAGAGTCCAATATATATCAGGAGAAAATATATACAAATGTATCGAGTATAGACACTGGAGATGCTAGTGTTTATGTAACCTGACTCTGAGAAGAGTCCAATATATATCAGGAGAAAATATATACAAATGTATCGAGTATAGACACTGGAGATGCTAGTGTTTATGTAACCTGACTCTGAGGAGAGTCCAATATATATCAGGAGAAAATATATACAAATGTATCGAGTATAGACACTGGAGATGCTAGTGTTTATGTAACCTGACTCTGAGAAGAGTCCAATATATATCAGGAGAAAATATATACAAATGTATCGAGTATAGACACTGGAGATGCTAGTGTTTATGTATCTTGACTATGAGGAGAGTCCGATATATATCAGGAGTATATAAACATAAATGTATAGATTATAGACACTGGAGTTGTCAGGTTTTATGTAACCTGACTCTTAGGAGAGTCCGATATATATGAGGAGTATAGATATTTAAATGGATAGAGTATATATAGACACTGGAAATGGAAGAGAGTCCGATATATATAGTGAGTATAGATGCATACCTTTAGGTAGTATAGATGCATAAATGTAAAGATTATATACCCTGGAGATGGATGGTTTTATATAACCTGACTCTGAGGAAAGTCTGATATATACCAGGAGTATAGATATACAAATATATGTTAAAAAAGGGCATAGCTGTGCCTAAATAGATTTCGGTGTTACATGAATTGTGTGGGCATATTTTTCATTGATGTCGAATACACGTGTGAAGTTTCAGTCAAATATGTGCAGTGGTTAAGAATATATTAGGTTACTACGCATTTTGTCCAAGTAAAACAGGGGGCATAACTGTTCCAAAACATTTTGCAGAAATATGCCCAGAAGTATGTGACACTCGCATGTCATGCTATTTATTGATACCGAACACATATTGTGACGTTTCATTCAAAACGGTCAAGTGGTTAAACAGGTTATTAGGTTACTAATACTGATATTTAAAACATTTTCAATATGTACAAAAAGGGCCATAACTTTGTCAAAATACATGTAGGTTGCAGAGTTATATAGCTTGCGCGTGGCATGTGATCTATTTATCCCCAAAAAAATTACATGTATGAAGTTTCACTGCATTATGCCAAGCAGTTTTTGAGATATGAGCTTACCAATAAAAAAGGGTTAACCAGCACTGACGGAGACGCTGCATGACGCCGGAGCAAGTAGAATAACTCGTCGTTTGTCGTCGGTAGAAACGTAGCAGGTTACCTTACTATTATACTGCGTAAAGTTTATCGGAATTAAAAATCAACTGTTATTTATCATTATCTTTCATGCAAAGAACTCAATAAAAAACGAGGCTATGTCTATCACTTAGGTGCATTCTTTGCTTCCAAAGGATCCCCTTTTCAACATATATTTGTTTGTAGTATATAAACTCAAGTGGATTGATTAACATCTTCAAATTACAGTTATGCATATGCTGTCTTGCGGTTCTCTTTCCAATATGAAAAAAACACCAGCGCCGTGTTGGTTAGCTCCTCCCATTTTATGCTCCACCCCTTACTCTAAGGAGAGTCAAAAAGAATATGACTGTGAGGAGAGTCAACGAACGCTTACCAGAGTATAGGTCTATTTAAAGTTTGATTTTCTCTTGAAAAAAACGTTTTATCATTAAGCCATTAAAAAGCTTTCGACTACTTGTATGACAATTCGATAACGGTGGACATTTCATTCAATATCACCAATGTCTATTACTTTGTTATTACTTTCACATATCGTATCACATTCTTAACATAAAATAAAAGACCGGACGCAAACGTATCGTTACAGGTTAAACATAATAAACACATTATGCCTCCATAGTGTACGATATCTGTATAACGTGTCGTATAAACAAAACTTGCAATACTGAATTCTATCAAAATCTATATTTTTTTAAATTATATTCATAAATACAATCATGCATTTAACGGTACTTTATGCTCCCTGATAATGGGTTTACCTTTACGATGTTACTTCCACTTTGTCCGTGTCAACCGTAAAGTTAGTGTAAAGTCATTGTCACTTGTCAGTGTCAACCGTAAAGTTAGTGTAACATCATTATCCGTTGTCAGTGTCAACCGTAAAGTTAATGTAAAATCATTATCAGTTTTCAGCGGCGGTTTGTATAAAGCTTAGGACTATTTAACATAAACTGAAAAGAAAAAGAAACGCATAATGGGTATTTGCGCTATATATTGTATGTTTGATATGCTACTGCTAATTATGGTGGCATATAACTGCCGTCGAGATAATTTAATCGCGATACAGTTTTCAGCTATTAAGACGACTTTTAAGACCTTATAAGTCGAATGTGAATGCAACACATCAACATTTTGTTACATGTCATCACTGGTAATTTTGATATTGTTGATAAACGTATTCGGCATTTGTTTTCGAAAGGTCCTAAACATAGATTACCTTCAGCTATTGATTTTAATGCCTGTCGTGCCCACATCGCCAACTCCATTGAAGATTTTAATATAAAATGGTGCCGTAGAGAACATGCGGACCCAAACTCGCTTTCTACTTGAAAAAGTCAATTCTTAAAATTAAAGATACACGTATTAACTTTTATAATGCTAACCCCTCTTTACTTCCATCGAGACCTAGGTTTTCTTTCCGTAATTTAAAATCGAGAATTCAAGAATTTCGTAATAAATTTGTTTTAGTTCATGCAGATAAAGCAGCTAATAATGTAATTATTGTTTGACGCCAACATTACGTCAATGTTTTATCTCTGGAACTCGGCAGCACCAATTCGTATACTCCAGTTAATTCTACTGATGATGATGTTGTTTCCGCACATATCACTCGGTGCACTACTTTCAAGGCTTGTGTAAACGATAAGCAAAATAAACTGCCTACTATGTACTGGATTCCTAAATTACATAAACATCCGTATAAGGCTCGCTTTACATACATCTCCAAACTTTTAACTTCCTGTCTTACTGCCGTTAAAGAGCACATTAAACTATATTGTGATAAAACTTATGAAAACTCTGGGATTAATTTATTTTGGTCTATTTGGTCTATAAAAAATTCAGGAGACGTTCTTGATAAAATTTCAATAAAGGTCAAGTTTCATCAATAAGCACTTATGACTTCTCTACACTATATACAACCTTACCACATCACCTTATTAAAGACAAGCTAATTTCACTTATTCAAAAAACATTCTCTAGAGAAAGAACTACATGTTTGCCATGTAATAATATTAAAGCGTTTTTTACTAACGGCAGTTTAGACAATAATACCATGTGGACTTTTGCTACGAAAGGGATTTCATATTGAGTCTTTCACCAGATACCCAGGCAGATGTTATTGAAGCTTTTAATGACACCACTCGGTATCTGGATGACATACTGAACATTGACAACCCTTTCTTTCCAACTATGGTTGACAATATTTATCCTAAAGAACTTCAGCTTAATAAAGCTAATACGTCTGATAATAACGCTTCTTTTCTTGATTTAGATCTCTCAATTGAAAATGGTGAAATAATTAGCAAAATCTATGACAAGAGAGATGATTTTAATTTTGACATTGTTAATTACCCCCACTTGGATGGGGATGTTCCCCGAGCAACTTCTTATTGGGTATATGTGTCTCAACTTATTCGTTTTTCAAGAGCTTGTACTCGAGTTGAGGACTTTAATATTCGTAATCTTTGTATAACTAAAAAGCTACTCAATCAGGGTTACCGTTACCATAAACTTCGTAAAACCTTTGCAAAATTTTATTATCGTAACCCTGACCTTCTTTCCAAATATAAACGTAATTTTATACTATCTTTGTTAAACTTGTTAAAAAGTTTATTAAAAGAGGTTATGACCCTATCATTTTGCAACGTACTGCATGCTTGGTGGTGTACCCTTTTATAATTCGCCACTATGATTTCCTCTTTAATTGTACGATGACCGGACAGGCTGTGGACCCTATGATGACGCCTACCTAAAGTCCATTGGGACGGTGGCGTTTGATGTTTGTCTATTATTTTTCCTGTCGTGTCCTTAATGGTTTATTCTCTTGTTACTCTGGCTTCTGCCAAGTCATTTAGTACCTTCATTGTGGCTTTCTAGGCTATTTTTTCTTTGTATTATATTTACACGAGCATATTTGTGTTTTATTTATATTGCCTATTGATGCTGCCTTGTTGGTGAGCGATTAGATCATGGCAGGGATTTCTTTATTTACACTGTCCTGTTTTAATGGGATGACAGTAGGGTAAGTGTGAGGTTTGGAGCACCCTAGAACCGGTTTAATCCCCCAGTGGCCTTTGTTGCCACTGACCGTTCCAAGGCGGTAGCCCTATTGTCAACCCTTTTGTGTTTGTGATGTCGCTTGCATTTTTTATTACTTTTGCCATCTCGTTTGTCTGCGTGTTTGTTTTTGTGTTTTGTGGTCGACTGTCGTCCTTGAATGCAGTTTTCCCTGTCCGATATTTTTATCTGTCTTTGCTATGAAGTTTGTTGGTATCCCTATGGGTACGAACTGTGCACCACTTGTCGCAAATTTTTGTTTTAATTTTGCTTCTAAAGAGATTTCATGTTGAGTTTTTCACCAGATACCCAGGCAGATGTTATTGAAGCCTTTAATGACACCTCTCGGTATCTGGATGACATATTGAACATTGACAACCCTTTCTTTCCAACTATGGTTAATAATATTTATCCTGAAGAACTTCAGCTTAGCAAAGCTAATATATCTGATAATAACGATTCTTTTCTTGATTTAGATCTCTCTATTGAAAATGGTGAAATAATTAGCAAAATCAATGACAAGAGAGATGATTTTAATTTTGACATTGTTAATTATCCCCACTTGGATGGGGATGTTCCCCGAGCAACTTCTTATGGGGTGTATGTGTCTCAACTTATTCGTTTTTCAAGAGCTTGTACTCGAGTTGAAGACTTTAATATTCGTAATCTTTGTATAACTAAAAAGCTACTGAATCAGAGTTACCGTTACCATAAACTTCGAAAAACCTTTGCAAATTGTTATTATTATAGCCCTGACTTTCTTTCCAAATATAAACGTAATTTAAGGACTCTTCTGCGACAAGGCCTATCACAACCTGACTCCTATGGTGATGTGATTTATAAACTTCGTAAGATTCTTGGTCATGATCACTTTCATACTATCTTTGTTAAACTTGTTAAAAAGTTTATCAAATGAGGTTATGACCCTATCATTTTGCAACGTACTGCATGCTTGGTGGTGGACCCTTTTACAGTTCGCCACTATGCTTTCCTCTTTAATTGTACGATGACCGGACAGGCTGTGGACCCTATGATGACGCCTACCTAAAGCCCATTGGGACAGTGGCGTTTGATGTTTGTCTATCATCTATCTTGTCGTGCCCTTAATGGTTTATTCTCTTGTTGCTCTGGCTTCTGCCAAGTCACTGAGTACCTCCATTGTGGCTTTCTAGGCTATTGTTTTTTTGTATTATATTTACACGAGCATATTCGTGTTTTACTTATATTGCCTATTGATGCTGCCTTGTTGGTTAGAGATTAGATCATGGCGGGGATTTCTTTATTTACACTGTCCTGTTTTAATGGGATGACAATAGGGTAAGTGTGAGGTTTGGTGCACCCTAGAACCGGTTTAAACCCCCAGTGGACTTCTTTGCCACTGACTGTTCAAAGACGGTAGCCCTATTGTCAACCATTTTTTGTTTGTGATGGCGTTTGCATTTATTATTACGTTTGCTTTCTTGTTTGTCTGTTTGCGTGTTTGTTTCTGTGTTTTGTGGTTGACTGTCATCTTTGAATGCTACTTTCCCTCTCCAATCTTTTTATATTTCTTTATAAGAACAAAGTCCAGATAAGTATCGCGACAATCTTTAACCTTGAAGTCATGATAATGCTCTAAAGTGACATGCTCGATTAATATGTCGCGTTAGTTTTTAATCTTCGGATCACTCGGATTTTAAGGGCGGAGATATACTGCTTCACTAAGCATGTCACGTTTTACTCAAAGCTGTGTTGCCAGAGCATTATCGCGACTTTACGGCGAGTTAGCAAAGAAATTTGTCACGATACGTTTTGGAGTAGTTTTTCTTATAAGTCGACTAATAACGGTTTACCTTTACGATGTTACTTCCATTGTCAGTGTCAAAATAATAACATATACTGAAAAGAAAAAGAAACGCATAATGGGTATTTCCGCTATATATTGTATGTTTAATATACTACTTCTAATCGAATGGTACATGGCGACATTAAGCCTGTCCTTTCGGAAAGAAGGTTTAGATCGCTGAGCCCGATACTTATTTTTAGTTATCTGTGGTACATCTTCAATTTCTTTTGTTTTCTTACTTAATTTTTGATTCGGTGGTTCCACTACTCCGGCCGATAAAAGGCTCTGTATATTGTTTAACCACTTATAGGATATGTTGTCTGCTTTTTAATTTAGTCTTTTGGCTGTTACTTGTGATACGCAGGCTTCATAACCGCTGCTCCCAACTAAATTCCATTATGTTTATTTCGCAATTCGGGGCATTTAATTTTATTAGATACTGGGACCATACGCCGTACAACTCCATGTCCACCGCCGTATGCATGCTATCTTCGGAATGGTTAAAATTGTGTACTATTGATTTTATGAATATTTCACTACCGCTCATGAACAGTCTCAATCAAACCGAGACTGCAATATTTCGTATGTGTCGTGCTCGGTCGTTTCCAAAGGTCCATTATCATATTCTTTTCTTAAACACAACAATGGTTACTCCTTTAAAGTTGCATTGTCGACAGTATATATACATATCATAACATACTGAAATCAAGAAAGATAATTTTTTGTCCAAAAAAAAAAGTTCTTAAATTTTGTGTGTGATGTATCGGATTGATTACACAAAATCCCATTTTCATTACTAGGATTGACAAACAAACATTGTTTTCATGTTTGCTTGTTTTTATGTCATAAAACATACAAGTATATACATACTAGCACTAACAAAATATTCTAAAATAAAATAGTTTTTAAGACGTGTAAAGACTGAGTGCATACATTTGTAATACAAACGAGACGTATTATCTGTTATAAAGATGTTTCTAAATTAGCTTACTTTTCACATTATTTCAAAAACACAATCTAAATACAAATACAAATACCATACACAAATATGTTGTCATTTATTTAATGATTGTGTTCCAAAATATAGTGTTTTTTTCCATGGTTGTGTTCCAAAAATATAGTGTGTTTTTTATACATGGGGAGGGACATTATATTAACTGAGGACACCATTCCAAAAAGTAATGTCACCATTTTTTTTCTCCAAATTATCATTTGTACAGTTGTTATTTTGATGTAGTTTCATAAAATCAATTACTTTTTTTTTTGTATTAATACTTCTTCCATCTAATAAAAAACAATAAAACTTTTTTTTTATTTTTCTTTAGTCTCAGTTTCAAGTATAAAACATAAAAGTGTTTGATTTGCTTGCTTGTATTCTTTATTATTGCAAAAATCTTCTGAAACACATTA